>CM076579.1:1249628737-1249873014 GCA_034641835.2 Pinus albicaulis | reverse complement strand
CCGGGGTATTGTCCGATAGAAGGTTGAACGTAAGGACCAAAACCTGGTTGAACGTAGGGTTGATTAGTAAGTGGTAAATTTCCGGCTCCCTGAAAAGATGGTTGACCAGAAGGCTGTTGGTAACCTTGAATTGGGTACTGCCCTTGAGGTTGATAACCCTGAGGCACGTACTGAAGCTGGGGTTGGTAAGGACCCTGAGGAGTATATTGTGCTTGGGGTTGACCTTGAGGAATGTATTGTCCTTGAGGTTGATATCCTTGAGGTATGTACTGTCCTTGGGGTTTCCCCCCAAAATAATATGATTCCACAGTTTGTCCTGGGAAAAAGCTACCTTGAGGTTGTGCCCCGGGTGGTAACTGACTACCTTGAGGTTGCCCCTCAGGCGGTAACTGACTACCCTGAAGTTGCCCCCCAGGTGGTAACTGAGTTCCCTGAGGTTGCCCCCCAGAAGGAAACTGACTACCTTGAGTTTGAGGATTTGGAATATTACCAGACATCATAAAAATTTGCTCTGCGTTCGACATTTCAATTTTAAGTCCAGCAAGACCAGATGATAACACGTTTTCGATGGGTTGAGGAGTTGCTCCCGAGAAAGTACCAGACAAAGACTGATATCCCGAAGGAACAGAAGGACCACCATGTAAAAATGATTCCGGCGTTTGAGAAAACATGGATGACTCTCCAGCCATAAAAGATGACGGATAATAACCTCTGGGTGTAGGATGAAATGGAATTCGAGGTGGATAAAAAGCAAGACCCGGATTTTCTAAAAAGTTCGTTAAAGAGAGATACCAAGGATTAGTTCGAATGGGGCTATAGAAAATAGATTCACGCTCCCTAAGATTTAACGATTGAGGGGAGTCGGGAAGAGATATGTCTTCGTCTGGATTAGTAAGTTCTTCAATAGAAATAAGTCCAGAGGGAAGATTGTCTGTAATGATATTTCTTACCCTAGGTGAACCTGGATCGCTAGAAGTTGGTGTGATAAATCCTGAGGATGTTTCCAAAATAGAAGATTCAGTTTCAGGTTCAGAGATTTCAGGTTCGTCAGATAATTCACCAGAAGGAGAAATACTTTCAGTAACTTCAGAAACTGAAATCGGTTCTTGAATGTATTCCGTTGTAGGTATTTGATGATCAGGATGTATAACTATAGATGAACTTCCAATTTCCGTTGATCTAATTCTACTACTACTGGATGCTACCAGAGCACGAAGCCCTTCAAGTTGACTTGGTGAATATTCAGGGGGTTTCCCTTGTATTCTCCGGGATTGTCTCGGCAATTCCGCCACGATTAAAAATTATCTAATCACACGCAAACAAAGAAAAAATTCAATGAAAACACCTAAAGTCTCTAAGAAACAAACAATTGAATCATTCGCTTAAAAATCTAAGTGTTCAAACCACACACAAACAGTAACTTTCCGTACTAAAAACACTAGTTGGTGATGAAATCCAACTTAGTAGAATTTTAACACGAAAAGGGCGGTTGGAACAGTTACCCCGACAACCTGCTTAATGAAACAGACCTGTGCAAGTTTCTCCACTATACCATCTCGAGTGAAGATAACCCTCCGGAGAGTCCAAGTGAGTCTAGCCGACGTCTGTTCCAGGTACAGTGGGATCTTCCCTCCACCGTCACCTTAAGAAAGAATCCTAAAGATTATGGCCACTAAGGTTACCAACTGAAACAAATATACCTGGGGGAACAGTCTACGATCCGACACACACGTAAGGGCAGAGTAACAAAGCTCAATCCCCTTGAAGGCTCCTTGAAATAATCCAAGGTTTACCGACA
This sequence comes from Pinus albicaulis, assembly GCA_034641835.2. Lineage (NCBI taxonomy): Eukaryota > Viridiplantae > Streptophyta > Pinopsida > Pinales > Pinaceae > Pinus > Pinus albicaulis. The sequence continues at coordinate 1,249,871,216 of CM076579.1, read as the reverse complement.
AGTGACCCCTGGCTCCTCGACAATGGTCTATCCAAGGTTTACCGTTGTTAATACGTGTATATCTTCTATCGTTCTCAATGAGGAAGGATTGATTACCCCACTGGTTCAGATATGATCTCGTGCTTAACTCCTTTAAGAGGAGCTTCCCAGAGCATACATGCAACAATTGGAATTCTTCCTACTGCAAGATTTGTCTACTTGTTTGTTTTAGCTATCTTGGAGAGTTAATTACTCCCTACTCCAAGATACTAGCCTAAGCTATGTTGGTGATAAGAGCCCTAGAAATAAAAATATTACTAAATGAATTTTAATTAAGCGTTACTTTTAGGAGCTGTTTCTTAAGTCAATGGGTGCGGAAATGAAACTTTGGATGATGTGAAGACTCGACTTCTAAAAAACACTAAAATGCACCTACGAATGATATTCAATTCTTTTTCTTTCAATGAACTTTCCATCTAAAGAAAGATTTGGAGAATGCAATCCTTTTAATTCCTTCTTTAAACATGAAAAATAATTGAAAGAAACTACTTTGTCTTTTCAATAATGAAATAAATTATCAAAGCTCATAACAAAAATCCTTTTCCTTTCCAAACTAGAAGCTACAAAAACAATTTTCCTTCGAAAGAAAGCTACAAAAAGTAAAAACTACTCAAAACTACAAAATCTAATCTTGAGATCTAAAATCTAAATTGAGTAAAAGCTTTTAAGATTTTTTTTTAAAAGAATGTTTTCCTTAGTTGTTCAGCAAACTAAAAATCTATTCGTTCAGAATAACAAACAGATCAAAAACACTCAAAATATGTTTTTATAAAAATGAAATTCAAAACTTTCAACCAAGTTTTTTCGAAGATTCGCAAAGAAACAAAAGGCTCAATTTCTCAATAAAGGATGTTTTCACAATCAGGTCGGATTCAAAAAGACAAAAAGAAATCAATGTAATATTATATTCTTCAAACTGTCAAAGCTTCGAATCGCTACAAAGACCAAGTGGAAAAACAATCCAAACTGCAAAATCTTCTAGAAAATCATCAAAACATCAACACTGTTGGAGTTCATTCACAAAAAATTCTTGACAGAAATAATAATCAGTCTGGGCAGAAACCAAAGATCTAAAAATAAACTTGAGAAAGAAATCTAGAGATTTTCTAAAATTTTTACAGGGTCCGCAGGCAACCAGTATTGACAGGTGCGGTCCCGCACTGTATTCTCTAGAGAAAGTGCGAACCTGCCCGCACTGTCAAAGTAGGCCAGAGTGCAGTCCTAGGAAAAATTATAGAAAAACTTAAAATATTTCTAAATTTTCAAAAACAGGGAAAATCTAAATTACCCAGACAGATATGTATCAATAAAAAACCAGGAAAAAATGTTTCCTCAAATCAAAAATAAAAGAGAACCAAAAACAACAAGTTCTTTCCCCAGCGGAGTCGCCATTTTGTTGTGTAGATTAATCCGTCTTGCTGACAAAACCGATCTCTCTAGTACTAAAAGTAACTAGCAACAAACAACCAATTATACTAATCTCTCTCTAAGCATACATGATTCATAAAAATGCTATATAGGTGTAAGGCCTACCTTATATCCAGCGCTTGCTTGATCTCGTTGAAGTCCTTCCCGTGCACTTGAAAGAACGTTCCTCGTGAATCTGCAGTCACAAACAAGCAAAAAGATTACACATCACCTGTATAGACATTATTATAAACCATACTCATCATAATGATCAAGGAATTTATGAAATAAACCATAAATAGACAGTTTAATGAGAGAAATGAGTATATTTGTATTAACTTCAAATAAAGAAAACCTTTACAACCTGTGCCTTGATGTTGTGCAGGTCCTCCTGGGGTCCGAAGCAAGAATCTCTTCTAATTTGACAAGCATTGCACTCTTTGAACCAAGACCAACAGAGATGAGTGATTTAACCTCACAGAAAGTCTTAGTTAACTGAGTCTGAATCTCAACAGCATTTAACTTCAAATATCTTAAGCTTGAACTCCCTTTGAGGCTACCCAATGCCTCTTTTTATAGTGGAAAAGAGGAGGTTTTTTGTTCCAAATATGAAGGGATAGAACCCTCCTTCAAAGGGATTAGCTCCTTACATCAAGGGGTTAGCTCCATCAAGTGAGGGATGCATGAACCTTCTCAAAGCGTATCCATTCCCGAAAATTCCCATCTAGAATCTTCTAGAATTCATCTGAAATCAACCTTTTATCTTTACTTTCTCGCCTTTTTGAGTTTTACAGAGGTCTGCACCCATGACACAAAGAAAGTGCGGTATGGTTCCGCAGGAAAGCTGGACTTTAGGTGCGGGACCGTGTGGAGCGATAAAAAGGTGTCTTTGTAACTCCTAATTACCTCACATTAATTGTCAACCCAGGGACGACTTTTTGTTTCAAGAGTGTACTCAGTCTGAGGCGGCTATTTACTCAAGAGTAATGTTTTGCAGTATAGTGCTTAAAATCAAAAAGTAAATGAAAGCTGGAAATAAAATCTACTTACAACAAAGCACTTTAAGACTTAAATCATGCATTCGGAAAAATAAACAATGTATCAGTCAAGGGTTTGACAACAATAGCCCATCCCTGGCACATATAGTGCACCTCAGTTCAGTAGTTTACTAGCCCTGGTTGACAATTTATGACCTCAATTTAGGAACACTAAGTTGAGCAACATTTTGGCGCCATTGCCGGGGAAGTGTAACTAAGTAGCCTTGTTTCTTACCTTCCAAAAACAATGATATGTGTAGAGAAAGAGATTCAAGGGGTAGATTCATAAGAAGCAGAAGCTTGATTCCTAGAACACCACTTGTTTCACCTAGACCAAGAGTTAGTACACCTCCAACTCAAACCTACATTCCATCCTTTACTGATCCTAAACTTCCAGAGGACTTAAGATTAGACATTCCATTAGAAAGACCTTCCACTTCATCCACTGAACCTGTCTTAGAAGAAGATTCAGGAACCCCTGCTAGGGACATAAACTTTTCAACTTCCACAAAAGAATCAACTATGGCAGTAATAAGGGAGGAGGAGTCTTTAATGGAGAACACACACTATTTGGAGGGGGTAGAGGTAGAGGTAGAGGAGAAGGAGGTAGAGGTGCGGAAGGAGAAGGAAGCAGAGGAAAAGGTAGAAGAGAAATGGGAAGCTCTTTTGGGTTTTCTATAGTAGATGAAGAAACCAATACAACTATGAAAAATATTTCACCCTCTATCCTTCCAAACTTTTATGGACTTAAAACTGAAGATCTTGAAACCTTCCTATTTGAATTTTAAGTCCTATGTAGAACCTATGACTACTTGCAAGATGCTCAAAAACTTAAACTATTCCCTTCAACATTGAAAGGAGCAACATTAAAATGGTTTATGAGTTTAATCAACAGTTCTATTAGGACATGGGAAGACATGAAACAAGAATTTCTAGAGATGTATTTGGATTACTGTATGCCAGTCAACCATAAGGAGGAAGTGTTTAAAATTCTACAAAAAGAAGATGAAAATCTAGAAGATTTGTTGGAGAGATTTAACTACAACATCAAAAGAGAAAAAATGGAAAACCTAGACCAAGACACTTTGAAATCTCTCTTGCTGAAGACAATTAGGGATGAATGGTTAGATATCCTTAACATGATGGGAAAAGGGGATATATCTAAGCTCACATTACCTGAAATAGCTGAATTATGTATCAACCTTTCAAGAGGAAAATCTAAAACTGTGAAAGGACCAAGAGATCCTGCTCTTGCAAGGGCAAGTAAGTTTGCTTCTGGGACAATAAGTAGGGCAAAAATATGACATATGCTTGATGAATTCAAATCTGATATCTTGGGGAGTCTTAGTGAAAAAATAGACACCCTTAAGTTACAAAACAAGCAAAAAGCTGAATCTAATGCCTTAGCAATATTTTGTCCCAAATGTAGAAAGAAACATGCCTTAAGAGAGTGCCCTTTGGATGCGAAAGTTGTGGAGACTTGTGTAATTTGTTCAAAAAAACATGAGACCAAGAGTTGTCCTTCACTTCCTAGTCTTAAAGCTGTCTTTCAAGAAGATACTCCTACAAGTTCCACAGAATCTCTCAATTTTGTCTCCATGAGGCCTTGGCAAGGACATCAAACACAAGGATTTCATGATCAGATGTATAATAAACCCCCACCAAATTGGAATCCTTGGCAGCAACCTTGGCCCCAATTTCAAAATCAATCACAAAATTGGGCGCAAGGAGCGCAAAATCCCTACGGAAGATACTCTCAGTATTATCAATATCCACCATCCTATCCACCATATCCACATTTCCCTCCTCAACAAAATTTTCAACAAAATTCTCAACAAAATCCTCAAAATCCACAACATCAAAATCAACCACTTCCATTACCATTTCCTCAGAAAAAAAATCAGTTGCCTTCCCAACCCATACCAAACCCCAACAATAAAAATCCTCAGAACACATACATGATAGAAGGCCAACTGTTTCCAACCTATTTGATCACTCCTTTAGACCTTAGTGATGTTCAACTTAGGTCTGGAAGGATACTTGAAAAGAGGAAACCTTCTATAATCATACAAGAGCAAGACAATTCTGAGAAATATTCTCTACGGGTAAATAAAATTCTTGAAGAGAACACAACTTTCCAAGACCCAAACATTGAAAAATCAAAACAAAAAGAACCAATAATTTCAACTCCTATATTAGAGCATCCATCAACATCCAATTCTACACCTCCCTTACCAGAAAGATTACAAATTGATAGGGGTGTAGAAAAAAAAATTATGGTGCCTAATTATGATTTCCTAGATGAGCTGAAAAATGTTTGTATTAAGATCCCATTATTGCAAGCCATCAAGGAAATTCCAATATTAGCAAAGACAATAAAGGAGTTGAGCATGAAGAAAACAAGAAAAAGAATAAGAGAGATAAAGAAAATTCAACTGGAAAGAAAAATAGCAGATATCATGATGGGTAAGATTTCTATTCCAAAGTATCTAGACCCAGGAAATCCAGTTGTTAAAATTCACATCAATGGAATTGAAATCCAAAACACACTCATTGATTCAGGAGCAACAATCAATATTATGAGTAGACAAATCATGGATAAACTGAAACTTCCTAATCTTATTTTTACACCTACATTATTACAATTAGAAGACAGATCTATGATTAAACCTGATCGGGTAGTAGAAGACATTCCAGTGTCCCTAGACTCTTGGGAGTATCCTATGGATTTTATGATCCTAACTCCTAAGAATAATCTAGGAGGACATCCTATTATACCAGCGTACGTATCCGCATCAAACCTGATGGGGTAATAGAAGACATTCCAGTGTTCCTAGATTCTTGGGAGTATCCTATGGATTTTATGATCCTAACTCCTAAGAATAATCTAGGAGGGCATCATGTTATATTAGGAAGACCTTGGTTAGCTACAGCTGATGCTTTCATTAGTTGTAGATCCGGTGATATGTACATCTTTGATGGTAGTTCAACCCAGAAATTTACCTTGTATCCTCCAGCAAAGACAATTACAGAATTAGATGATACTCAGTGGATTGAGGATGAAGAAGACTTACAACCTCTCTTCACAATTTCAGAAATTAGTGAAGATAGCCAGATTTTGAATACCTTAGAAAACTTTGAATCCTCTACGGAATATAAGCATGAACAATTTCAAGAAGAATCCAACATTGAGTTTTAATCATCAAGGAAGATGTCTCTTTATTCCATGGATAAATTTGGCAGATCTATAATTGAGATATTTCCAGGCAAAACGTTAAACATAAACAAGAACTTAGAGAAATCTCAACAAGAAGAGCTAGTCAAGATTTTACAGAGACATTCTTCTGCATATTCATGGGAGTACACTGATATGAAAGGGATAAGCCCCAAGACTTGCACACATCACATCTACATAGAGGAAAATTGTAAACCAATCAGACAACCTTAGAGACGGATAAATCCAAATCTTAGGGAGATTGTTAAGGAAGAATTGCAAAAATTGTTAAATGTTAACTTCATCTATCCCATTTCAGATAGTCAATGGGTTTCTCCTTTGGTAATTGTGCCAAGGAAAAATGGTAAATGGAGGGTATGTATTGACTACCGGGAATTAAACAAAGCTACTCTTAAAGATAATTTTCCCTTACCTTTCATAGATCAGGTGTTAGATACATTAGCTGGCAAAAAGAACTTTTCATTTCTAGATGGGTTTAGTGGTTATAACCAAATTCAAGTAGCACTTGAAGATCAAGACAAAACCACATTTACCTGTTCTTGGGGTACCTATGCTTACCGAGTATTGCCATTTGGACAATGCAATTCACCCGCAACATTTCAAAGGGAAGTACTAGGAATATTTTCAGATCTAATACATGATTTTGTAGAGGTATATATGGATGATTTCACAGTTTATGGAAACACATTTGAAGAAGCCTTAACAAACTTGGAAAAAGTTTTAAAGAGATGTAATGAAGAAAATCTTTCACTTAGTCATGAGAAGTGTTTTATGATGTTTACTGAAGGAATTGTTTTAGGACATTACATTTCAGGGGATGGGATTAGAGTTGATGAGTCAAAAGTTGAAGTCATCTCTAACTTATCTATTCCAAGTTGTCAAAAAGATGTTAGGAGTTTTCTAGGATTTACAGGATATTATCGGAGGTTTATAGAAAACTTCACCAAGATAGCATTTCCACTCTTCAAATTACTTACCAAAGATTGTGAATTCAAATGGAATTCTGATTGCCAGTTAGCCTTTGAAACCTTGAAAACAAAAATTTCTGAAGCACCTATTTTAAGGGGACCTAACTGGAAGTTACCTTTTCATATCTCAACAGATGCCTCTGATACAGCTCTAGGAGCAGTATTGGGACAAAAAGACTTGATTCCTTATGCCATCTACTATACCAGTAAAAATTTGACTCCTGCAGATTTAAACTATACTGTAACTGAAAAAGAGTTTTTAGCTGTTGTTCATGCCATAAACAAATTCAGACACTATATAACATGCTATGAAACTTTTGTTCACACTGATCATTCTGCAATTAGATACTTAATGAACAAATCAATTACTAATGGCAGAGTCATAAGATGGTTATTGCTTTTACAAGAATTCAACATTACCATTCTAGATAGGCTTGGAAAACAAAACACAATAGTTGATTTCCTATCTAGACTCGAAAACATCAAAGACAATACCCGAGTTGAAGATTAATTCCCTGATGAATATCTTTTTGCAATTTCTACTCGAACTCCTTGGTTTGATGACATTGCTAATTATTTAGTTTCAGGGAAATTTCCTTCAATAATGAATGCAAGAGACAAAAGAAAGATCATTTATGACAGTGCAAAATATTCATGGGTTGCTAATGAGTTATACAAAACAGGTCCAGATTTTATCATTAGGAGATGTGTTCGGGAAGATGAGATGCTTGAGATCCTCAAGGCATGTCATGATGAACCTTGTGGCGGACACTTTGCTGATAAAAGGATAGCTTATAAGGTCCTTCATTTAGGATACTATTGGCCATCCCTTTTTAAATATGCTAAAGAGTATGTCAAAAGGTGTGACAGTTGCCAAAGGGTAGGGAAACCTTCTCCTTCAAGTGAGATGCCATTGCAGCCTCAGGTACATATTGAACCTTTTGAAAAATGGGTTTTAGATTTTGTAGGACCTATTAGTCCTCCATCAAGACAAAAGAAATATATATTAGTTTGCACTGATTATGTTACCAAATGGGTAGAGGCTAAGCCATTAATTTCTGCTACTGAAGCATCTGTAGTTAATTTTCTTTTTGAGGATATTTTTACTCGTTTTGGTGTCCCAAGGGAAATTGTTACAGATCAAGGAGCTCAATTTACATCAAAGCTAGTGGAACAAATGATGGAGAGGTACAAAATCAGACACATAAAATCTACTCCCTATCATCCACAAGCAAATGGTCAAGTGGAATCTACTAATAAGGTCATTGAAGGGATCCTAACAAAGAATGTTCATTTACATAGAAGAGATTGGGCAGACAGGCTTCCTGAAGCCTTGTGGGCCTATAGAACTACATGGAGAAGCACAACAGGTCATACTCCCTATGAACTTGTTTATGGAAAACAAGTTTTGTTTCCCATAGAGTTTCAGATTCAAACTTTTAAAATGGCAGTTCAGCTAGGACTTGATCTAACATAGGCACAAAAGCACAGATTGGAGCAGATTAATGAATTGGATGAGATCAGACAAGATGCAGTTCAGAAAACAAGTATAGTCCAACAACAAAGGACTAGATGGCATGATAAGTATATCAAGGAAAAGAAGTTCAAAGAAGGTGACTGGGCTCTCTTGTTTGATTCAAAGTTCAAATATTTTCAAGGTAAATTCCAAACACATTGGCTTGGACCATATGAAATTGTGAAATTTTTTGACAATGGAGCAATAAAAATCAAGACAATAGATGAAGAAGAGGTCACTTTTCTTGTAAATGGTCATAGATTGAAGCTGTATCATAAGCCACTTTCAAGAGAAGAATTTGTCAAGAGATTTCAGGAAAACAGTGATGTGAAGTTAATGAAGAATAATTTTTCTTCTTCATCAACTTAGTTGAATTTTCTGAATTCAAAAGCATAAAAAAAAAATAATAATAATAAAATATATATATATATATATATATATAAAATAAAGTATAAGCATGAAAACTAATCACTGATTAGCATGTTTATATAGAAAATATAGAGTGAAAATCAGAATCTTTCTGACACTTTAGCTTTTCAAATTTGTTCTTTTTCTGCAAGCAGCTATTACAAAATCATAAGTGCAAACCCATATTTCACTTATGATTCATTTCATTCCATTCATCCATACTCCATTTCACTCCATTCATCCATACTCCACTTCATTCCATACTTCATTCATTTCATTCCATGGTCCACCTCACTTCCATCTCAGATTTTAAAAAAAAAATTGATCTTTTTCTGCAATTGAATAATACAAATCATAAGTTGCAGGTCACTTTCCATACTTCACTCCACTTCATAATTGTGATTCATTTCATTCCATTATTTACTTCACTCATACTCCATTACACCATATTTTATTATCCATTTTTAACTCATTTCATACAACATTCCATTCATGCTTCAAACCATTCCATTCCATGTTTCAAGACTTCTACAGGTACATTCTGCAATCAGTCAGACATTCTGCAGCCAGTCAGACATTCTGCAGCTAGAGATCCTAAAGGCACTATCCAGTAATCACTTGATTTAGCAGCAAATTGATCCTGCATATCCAAGACAACAAGAAAAATCAAAGGAGTTATGAGGACTGAAGATCAATGATTTTCAAAGGAGGACAAGGCATATCAAAACCACAAAAAAAAAAAAAAAATCAAAGGAAAGGCAAAGGTAAAAGTTATGAAATTATTATGGTGACAGATCATGAAAGTTTTAGCATAGTTAAGTCATGTATGATTCAAAAATTTATTTTAATTAGTCGTGTTGATCATGCCTATCAAACCTATCATAAAAACTTTGGACAAAATCCCTTTCACTCCGCCATTCCAAATCATCATTTAAAACTTAACGGTTAAGTATTGAAGTGACCTAATCAGTCACGTCACTAGCCCGAAGCATTTAGTGATGATTTTGAAATTTACATGAGAATTTTTCTGCGGTCTTTTCTTCCGTGATAGCTCTCAACTCATTAATCCGTGTGAATCATCCTCACCGCATTATACTCATTTCATAACCACTCCATATCATTTCTTTCCGTAGCCAATTCTTAGCCATTCCAGTCTGTAAAACAGAGGAAACATCTTTGGAGTAAAAACATCTCTTTAACAGCCATTTTCACCGTGAGCAGAGGAGTAGTAATTTGAAGGTTGAGAAAGGAAGCTATGGGTCTCATAGTAAGATCCGAACCAGTTGGAACCAAGTACTTGGAAGGTTATCCACAAATCAGAGAAATGCTACAGCAGGCTGGGTGGTTACATTTTTTTGAAAAATTTAATGGTTTTCATAAAGAAGTAACCAAAACATTTGCACGGTCCTTCAATGGAGCAGAGGTCGAAATAGGAGATATTAAATTCACTATTACAGAGGATTTCATTGCCGAAGCAATGGAATTACCCAAACAAGGAGAACGCAGGTTCAAAAATAGGGAATTTCATAATGAGGCATGGAGGCAAATACTCAAAACACCAGGTATGGATGTTTCCATTTTTAAGAAAGGTATTCCTAGCTCGGCACTGAAGAATAAATGGAGGAATATGTTGCTCATTTTGCAAAAATTTATCACTTGTGAAGGAAGATTTGGTACCCTCTATGTTTATCATATTCGGTTAATGATGCATTTCTTAGATGAAGAAATCAATTTGCCCTTTTTCCTACTTCATAGTCTGAAAAGAATGGCCTCTAATGTTCAAAAGAGGGTTCAATTTCTAGAAACCACTTTGTATCACCATGGTTTAGTCAAAATCCTAATTGAACATCATTTGAGAAAAATGGGAGATAATTGGGATGAGTTTCTAGTAAGGAATCACTTTTAAGAACCCAAGGAATCTCCACCTAAAGGCAAACCTACAAGAAGAAGCAGGAGAAGGGAAATTTCCAAAGCTATTGAAACTAAAACTGGTAAATCAATACAAGGGGACAGTGAAGAGATGATTTCTGAGAAATTGGCTGAAATTAAGAAGCAGCTTAAGAAGGAGAGGATAATAAGAAAATATGCCAAAGAGAGAGGTGAAGGACCATCTCAACCAAGACAGAGCCACAGACTCAGAGGTATATTGAAGAAAACAGGGGTTAGACAAACGGGAATCATAAACATTGAGGATGAAGAAACACCTACTTCTAGATCACCTGAGTACCAGTACGAGGAGGATCTTTATGAAAGAGCTCCAGAGATAGACCCAGCACAGCAACAAATTTATAATTATGTTGAGACATTAGAGAAGAGAGCCTCGAAAAGTAGAGACAGAACTCCTAGCCCACCAAAATCTGTAATTGATGTACTAAGAAGAGACAAATATGAGTTAGAAGTGCTCAATAGGCATATCAAGAATGAGAATGAAATTTTAAGGGAGCAGGTTAAGTTGAAAGGTGATATGAATACAACTCTATCTCTACAAATGAAAAAGTTGCACAAGGCCAGTGAAAAATTGAAGAAGAAAAACAAAAAGTTAAGCAGGGCACTTACAAATTTGAGATTCAAGTTGATCATAAGGAAGCCCACGAGGCCATTGACTGTCAGGAAACGCAGAAGAAGGGGCCTAGATGTCCTAGCAGAGGTCTCAGAGTACATGGATTAGTTGCATGAGGACATGAAAAAGCCTTGCAGTGGGGGTATGTTGAGCCCCAAAGATGTCCTTCTTTTCCACCACATTTCACTTCATTTCCTTTGTCCCTCATCAATTACAGGCTTAAATGATCAATAGGATTGATTAGGATTACTTTAAGAATGTATATAATGACTAAATTGCTATGTTTTCATGATTTTGTTATTGTAGCAATTTTTGACTAGACTCGGCTACAGAACACAGTCATTCTGTAGCCAGTCGCCTATTCCACAACTATCTTCATGTTTACGCAGGTTCCAGGTGTCACCTCAAGGAAAAACGCATATGGTCATATTCCACATCACTCCCCCATCATTTATTGCTCTCCATGAAGTCTGAGCTTGAGTCTACAGGTGGTTATGCATGTGGGAAACCAAAACTAGGAGATAGACTTCTAATAGGACAAGGACTGTACAGATGTCCTTAATCATAGTACGAGACCACCACCAGAGTTCTAGTTTGATTTTAGTTGGGAAAGACATTTATTCCTATTTTATCTCAAAGACAGTTATGTAATTTTGTTATAAGTATGGCTCGGGAGACCGAGAAACAGCTAGCTAGATTTTGTTTTATTGCTAGATCTCAGAAGACCGTAATACTCTGTTTTGAAGAATTTCTCCTTTAATGAAAGAAGCATCACTTTATTGCAAGAGCTGAGTCAATATTGAGTAGATTTGCGTGCTAATCCGGTGGTAGAGGGCCCTGCTACCTGAGAAGCTTTGTTCATATGGTTTAGATAAGTAACTTAGCCTTGTTTCATTCCTAGTTTAATCAATTTTCTGAACTTTGTGTTTTTATACTTACTTGCAGTGGATGCCACAGTCAGTCTTATCCTTACAAACTATTCCAAAATACCACTAACATTGGATGAGATATAACTATAGTATTTTAGGAGTTAATTGCATTTTTTCCGAAACTTTATGTTTTATGCTCATTTGCATTGAATGATACAGCCAGACTTGTTTTTACAAACTATTCCAAAATATCACTCATATTGAACGAGATAGGGCTGTAGTATTTCATAGAATTAGTTACATTTTAGTTCAGTTGAAATACTCCGGAGGTAGATGTCACTCTAGTTTAATTCTGTCACTATATTTCAAGTTTGATAATGGCACTCTAGTTCAACTCTGTTCACTGTATTTCAAGTTAGATTAGTGGAATTCTAGTTCAGTTCCAGTTCACTGTATTTCAAGTTAGGTTAATGGAATTCTAGTTTAGTTGTGGTCACTTTGTTTCAAGTTTGATCAATTGCATTCTAGTTCAGTGTTATCCATTGTTCTTTAAGTTGTATTAACTGTCAAAATTAGACTTCACGGCCTTCATTGTTTACAAACTACTATTGTTCTGACTTTCTATTAATGCATCATCATATGGACAGGAATTAGTGATATCAGTTTAAGGTCTTGATTGTTCTGCAATCTTTTTCAATTTCACAAATAAGCCTTTTCCCAAAAACTATTCCAGAAAATCTCTAACTTTTGAATGAGGCTTAGTAGTGACAAGTTGAGTTGCAGAATGGATTAATCTTAGCATTACAAGTTAATTCAGAGTAGAAATCTTATTGTGCTACAAATAATCTTTTCCAATTGTGTTCCAATAAACTTTTAGCCATGGATGAGATTCTTTGTAATATTGTAAGATGATTGTTTACTTAGGAGAACCTCATTTGCACTAAACTTGTCCTTTTATCAAGCTATTCCAATATATTTCTAATGAATGAATTGGATGAGTTCATGTTATGAGTTATTGAGTTCATGTTGTGATTTATTTCCTTGCTATGAGTCATTATCAAGCTTTTCATTTTCTGTTCTTTAGTGCCACACATAATTTAGAATAGGTTTTGCTCTGTTTTTAGTGTGACCAACAACTGTTCTTTTTCAACATTTAGTTCTTTTCCTTCTTAAAATAAAACCACAAAACCAAAAACATCATAAAAACACTAAACACAACGTAGTGAGAAACAGATACCTAGGCACATATAGTGCACCTCACTTCAGCAGTTTACTATGCTCTGATTTGATGACAATTTATGATGATAATTTGAACACTCAGTTGAGCACGCTTCCTTGACTAACGCATTTGGGGTAAAATGGGACAATCATGAGTGTAATGGCCATGGACACTACAACAAGAACAAGCCTTGTTGTACAAAGAGGCATGACACAGTTAGGCTGATTTCCTTGTTGTTAGTTTTAGTGTCTAGCGGGTTCCCTTGGTGTCCTTAATTACCTTGCGTGGGTTGATTTTGGTTTTCCTTCCTCTTTTTCTTGGAATTGGAGGATACGTCATTATACCCATTGTGCATATACGACTCGGAAGGAGGAGATGGGCTAGCTGCCGGCAGGAGCTCAGTGAGCCAGGTCGAAGGGTTGAGCACTGAGTTGTTGATAAGGATAGAAAGGGGGTTGAGCAACATTTGGGTAAATAGGTTGAGAAACCGTAGGTCCTGTCATCGGTTGATGCAATGGGGAAAATGTGCTTTATCATAGATACATGTTTTCTGGAGGGGGATAAGTGCTAGAGGAGCTGGCCCCTCCTTGAGGGAAACCATAACCCATGGGAGGATGAGTATACATATGTGAAAGAGATCCAATGATACCATCGGCGACATGAGATGCCCCTGGTGCATTGGCACCACCAGGTCTAGGAAGATCTGCTAAGACGATATAAACATAACTAGTCTAGGCGTAGATGAGGTCATATTTTAACGTGATTTGGAGAGCTTCTTCCTCTTTCTGATGAAATTCAGACGCAACATGTTTATGAATGGAGGGTCGAAAAAGTGTTTTGAGAAACCAATCCACATAGACGCGTTTGTTGAATATGGGATCTTGACATAAGCTCCTCCTTCTACGCCATTCTTGGAGATGGTAAAAAAGGTGGGTGGTGGAAGTTTGATGGAATGCGGTCAACAATTCAGTACCGATATCATATCGGAGAGGTAACTAGAAGTAGGAAAAAAACGCTTTAGAAAGAGTCGCAAAAGTGGAATGATAAGCAAAGGCCTGGTCGACATACCACTTTGTAGCATCTCCAATTAGCGTACGCTGGAATAACCGAAGATGGATAGAGTCATTAGTGATAAAATTGGATGAAAACCACATGTTGAAGGAGCATACATGATTATTAGGGTCCTCTTCAACATTTCCTTTGAACTTAGATGTTAGAAGGAAGCTTATTTGACATAACATGCCAAACTTGATCATGGTTTATAGGGTCATTAATTAACTGGCTGAAATTGGGGAGGATCAAACCTACCATAAAAGGTAGAAAGGGAGTAGCCGAGATGGTTCTGGTATTGGTTCCAGTACTAGCATCTCAAGAGTTATGGCCAAGGCTATTTCCAGCGTTAGGACCAGTACCTACATTGGCACTTGACATGGTGGGAGAATGAGGTAGAGGGGAAGTGGGTTCAGAATTAGAATGAGGGCCTGATGTACAAGAATCGGAGTTAGTATAGGGACTCGTCAGAGGAATAACTCAGTGTCGACGAGGTCGAGTAAGTCTTCCTAATGGAAACTGAGGATGAAGGCCTAGGATTCTCCAGGATAAATGCCTTGGGGGCACAATGATCGCAAGACACAAGTAACCCAATAATGAAGAGAGATAAACAAATGCACAAAGGGGCAGATAAATTAATTAAAATGTTTATGTCTTGGCTTGGCAGTGTAAACCAAGTGCTCTTTTATTTCGGTGTGCGTGTGTGAAATCTGTTTGTTAATTTTAATTAAGCCCAAATGGTTGTGTATAAAGAAAAATATATATATTTTTTATAATTGTAAATAAAACGGAAGAGACAATAACATAAACAGCTAGAGTTGCATAAATTCTAACCCAAAAAGAAGAGGTAGACGAAATTGACTCAAAACACACAAAGAGGCCAAAATATCTAATTTCTAAGGGACAGGGATCTAATGACTCAGATCTGCTGAAAAGAGTTGTAGAAAACAACAAGAAACGAGAGGGAAATTTGCTGCAAAATGGGAGGCAATAGGTTAAAACCATAATGGAAATAAGAGGGACCCTAAGGGAGAGGTTAAACAAGACTAAATAGCGAGTTTTGGATGAGATAATAACCAATCTGAATGGATCTGAAAGAAAGAGGGATTAGACCCTGAAAAATGGCTAAAAGCGTTGCAAAATCTCAGACCACCTACTCAGCTAAACCATTCCTAAAAAGGTGGAAGTGTACTGAAGCCCTAAGAGGCTTGTTCCCACTTCAAAAAGAAAAATTAAGAATATCCAAGCCTAAGTTGAGCGGAGATAGAGGTCAATCAACCCTGAACAATACTTGCAACAACCCATGAAAATTACAGAAAAAACCCAACAAAAAACTACAGCTCGTAGGTATTGACCTGCTGGCTGGTGAACTCATAGTTTTTTGCCTAACAGCTGTTATCTAAGCCCCGAAATCACATGTTTGGGGCTAAAAAGTGCAAGATGCACTTCCAGAAGACTCAATGCCAAGTTGCAGAAAAATTTTCTGTCTCTGGGGCAACTGATACCTGTTACCTGTGGAAAACACCCAAAAACATGTGGAAGTTAGATTTTTTACTGTTTTAGGGCATAAAAGGTAAAAAAAAATGAAGAGGCTAAAAAATAGTTGAAGAAAACCCTAGGAACTGAAGCAGATGGCCATGTAGGAAAATCTGAATAAAACCTTGTGGAGTCGCCGATTGTTAGTATGAAATATTAACGCAAGTGCACAAAAAGAGATCACTTTAGCTGCACATGAAAAAAACCCTAAAAAAAAAGATGGTTGTCTAACTTCTTAGATCTGCAATAGACAGTCGAAAAAATGCAAAATAAACCCAGATCTATGCAAATAAAGCAGCTAAACAGCAAAATGAAATAAGAGTTTCTCCAAAATATCCAATAGACAAGACAAGAATTATAAAGAAATTTTTGTATTATATTAACACCTGGGAAGGGAGCTAATACAATGCCCCTCAAAAGGATGGGTTCTTGGTTGTCCTGAAATGCTTCAACTTCATAGTTTCTCTTTAAATAGTGTAGAACTCAAAGGGAGCTCAATAAGCAAAAAATAAAATAAAAGTAATCAAAGCATGACAATGATAAGAGGATCAAAGGCCGACCATGATAAAAGGATCAAAGGTAAGAAGTGAATGCAAAACCCTCTTATTTATAACAAAATATTGAGTTATCCTTGATAATGGTGCATAATAAAATATTATTAACCAAGATCTAGATCTAACTACTTGGAATATTTTATTATATTTTGTTGGAGGGAAAAGGAATTTAAATTGGTTAAATCCCTTTATTTAGAAACGATAAACAAAAAATAATTGTTTATTATTTCAAGGATAGGATCAAGGAACAATTTTACAAATAATGTTTTATTTTATTATTCCTAAATGATTTAGTCAAATTTAACAAGGAATATTAATTAAACAATGATTTAATTAATTATTCCTAGAGAATTATAAGACAAATAATGATTTATCTAATTATTTCTCGTTAATTGGGTTAAATATGACCAGGAATATTATTAAAGAGAGTTTTAATTAATTATTCCTAGAGGAAAATCAAATAAATAAGGATTTATTTAATTATTCCTCATGGGGTTTTCTATTTGGACCATAAATAACTTAATAAAATATGGTTTATTAAATTCTTTCTTAGTGAAAGCAATTTTACTATGGTAAAATTGGTCTTACATGGTGTATTTCAATCCATCTAACTATACATGGTTAGATGACCAAAAATTGGTGTAACAACATTAACATGGCATAAAGAACATGCATATTTATTTAGCTTTAGTGCTTTCATGCAGTTAATCTTAACTTATTTTTTATATATATTGATTCTTTCATCACTATTGAATTTAAAAAATTAATTCTCTCTTCCAATTTTTTCTCGATTCTTGCAAATTTATAAAATTATTAACTAGCCAGGTCCTTGTGTAGAATCTAATATTTTCACAATTTCCAACAGTGGGATTTGAGAAAACTAATTTATATGTACATCAAATTGATTTGAACATTGTGAAAAGATGGATAGACAATTTCCTTGGAAACTGAAGGTTCTTCCATTCTTGATGATGTAGATGAAAAATTAGATAAACATAGTCACATTTGGAGCCGTTGTTGGCCAATATTTCTTGACATAGTTCTCTTAGAAAATGAGTTGGTTCTATAGGTTAGGATCAATACTTCAGATCTTGTTACGATGCCTTTTTAACAAATATGACAAATCTAGGATGAGACAATATTTAGAAAATAATATTTATGATATTTTATACATGCAATGGATCTGAAAATTTTATTGGCCAAATTGTGGTTAACTCAAGGACAATATTTGAACAACAAGAATTTGAAATATAATATAGAAGTGGTGCTAGCTATCTCTTCCTTTAGGTGCTAATTCCCTCACATCTTAATTCTTAGGAAATTAATCTTAACTAAAGAACAATATTTGAACATCAACAACTTCAAATATCATACCAGAGTGGTGCTAGTTATTTCTTGCTTTAGGTGTTCATGCCCTCATATGTATGTTTGTAGGCTATAATATATAATCAAAATAACAAAAGTGATTAAAATAGCTAAAGTCTTTTGAAGATATATTTATTAGATGTGATTCATGTCCAAACAAACAATAAAATCCCATATTTATAGTAATGGGATAGCTTACTACATCATGAAATGATAATGAAACTCACATAAGTACAATTTACACTTATTGTAAAATATCACTCTAAATAAAATACATTGGAAAAACAAATTTCTCATAACATTGTGTAGATTTTATACTTTTTCACTATTTCATATACCAAAATATTAACAGTATAAGGTTCTTACAAATAAGCGTAGCATTAAAATAATAACTTCATGAAGGAACTAGGATTAAATTGTTCCACAAAGGCATAAACCATGGATATGAAACCTCTAGTATTGGGGTTAACTACTTATGGGATATGCACTCATTAGTGAGCTCTAAATATGCATCTCTCATGTTAGAATTAATTCTTAGCATATATACGAGGTGTGTTTGGAACATTAGTTAAATTGATTAACAAAATTGATGGCAAGGTATGCTAAGTTGCTAATAATTCATGTTTTAATTTTTTTTTAATCCAACATCATTAATGATGTAATGATCATAGTAAATAGCTGATCTAAATTTAAAAACTTGAAGGTTTATTAAAAATTTTCAAGTAAGTTTGTGTCTTATGGGAAATTGATCAAGTTGCAAAAGCACATAAAATTTAGCATCTTAAAACCCAGTTTTCAAAAAATGAACAAATAAATATGAACCATACACAACAACACAAAAAATATTTGATAACCGATTTCACCCCTCCTAGGAAACATCTCCTGGTCCAACTTCCAATGTTGGGTCTCTTCCACTATGTGCTCAAATCTGTAATTACATTAGTTTACAATGCTGAAAATTCAAAAATAGTGTTTCCAATGGATTTAGAATGCTCAAAAACCTCTAAATGGGCTCTTCTTGAGCTGAAAAAGACCAAAAATTGAAAAATTTAAGCCTCCTTGAAAAATTTATGCTAATTATTCTCGAATAATGCAGTTCTGGCTAATTTTTCTACATTTTACTCCTTTCTGCCAATCGTTGAGTGATAAATTGGCCTGGTGCTGGTGATATTTACGCCAAAAAATGGGAAAATTTTGGCCTCCTTAATTGCGCCATTATCCCCTTAAGCGTCGAATGTGGTCATATTAAGTCTAGGTGTCTGGGGGCTGAGCTAACTACTTGCCATGCCACTTTGCTCCTTCTGCCTATAGTGAGCGGTCATGTGTCTGTCCATAGGGCCAGGGGTAAGGGCCAACTTCCCGCCCCTATCGTCGAAGCCCTCACACCATTCGTCGTTGTTTACACGTTGTGCCGATGGGACCGAGGCTAGGGAAAAGTGCCCCGCCCCTCCCACCAAATCCTCACATGCAGTATTATGGCCCTTCGCAAAACCTAGCACTAGGATGAGCCTCCGCCTCCTTTGATTTTTCCTCCACCATTGGTCTAGTGCTTAGGGCTAGGGCTAACACCCGACCCCTCTCCCCCATACACACCACAATTAAAAATTAAATAGAAGTTGTGACCATAGGTTATTAAGAACCACCTTTTGATCCAAGGGTAGAGTCTACATTTTTTCCATGAGAGGTCGAGGGGTTGAACATTGTTGAGGCCTCTGGGCTCCTTTGAAATTTTTTTGAAAAATCATGAGGCGCCACGTGACGACCTCTTGTTGGGACATGTGGCAACCGCCTACTGGGACACCAAATTTGCACAGACCAATAAAATGACGCCAAATATCCCCTATACAAACTGAGTCTTGGTGATCTATGATTGGCCTCTTGTACATCCAGTTGGCATGCTAACATTAACAATACAAACTTCCTAGTCAGTAGCCCAACCAACCAGCCTACATATTTCTTAGTTGTTGATAAAAAACTTCAGAACATCATAATTTGGGAATACGATATTGGTTTGAGGCGATTCAAGTGGCATTGGATTCAGAAAGATGAGCACTATGATCTAGTGTTTGTTTTGGTGATGTATAAAACTTTCATTTTTGAGAAATTTTCCTATCCCCTGGATCATTCCTCTCCACTGGAAGCCTTTGGACCACAAAAAGGTTACTTTCAATGAACAACTAGGTTAAGTTACAACTCCGTCACCCTTCCAATCTCAATCCATTTGGCCTTACTTGGATTAGTTCCCTTGAGCACCACACAAGGGTTCTCCACATTACCTCTGTGTGAGGTCCTTACCCTCCTATCAAGAATAGTATATTTCTGCAATTATTCTAAGTATTCAGGAGAAAAACCTTCTATTGTTGGAATATAAACATTCTCTCCTTGATATTCCATCAAAGGAGGCTCATATAATCTTAAGTTTTCCACATTTACAACAATATAAACTTACACATATGGAGAAAAATCTAGCCGAAAATCATTATTACTAATAATTTCCAAAATTTTAAAGGGTCCATATCTTGTTGGTTTGAGTTTTTTACCTTATCCTTGGAGCCGTTCCTTGTAATGTAAAACCAAACTTGATCTCCCACCTAAAATATGTGGTCAACACGATGCTTATTATGCCTTGCCTTGTACCTGGCTTTACTTTTTTCCAACTGTTCTTGTACCATTTGATGCATGAAGTAAACTTGTTCAATGAAGCGCTTGGCCTTATCAATGTCACTTTGTCCATATATTGCAACATATTTCCCAAAGATAAAATATAAGGGGGATTTTTGTAAGTATCCCAAACATGATTCAAATGGAGATGTTTAAGTAGAATAATTCTTGGCTCTGTTGTAGGCATGTTGGATGTAGTGTAAGTGTTCATCCCAAATCCTAGGATGTTTTTTGTAGTAACCATGAAGGAGATGTACTATTCTTATTTTCACTACTTCTATCTGGCCATCAGTTTGTGGATGAAATGTCCTGCTCTTCTTCAAACTGGTTTCCACGAGTTCCCATAAACTTAACTAAAATTTCTTGACAAATTGAGAATCTTGATAAGAAATAATAGAATTAGGTAACCCAAAATTCACCCATACATTTTGAAAGAACATTTGCATGGCCTGTTCAACTATAACCTACTTCTTACAAGGCATAAAAATACACATTTTCTTAAATGGTCCAAAACAACATAAAGATAATCATGACCTTTCCTAGACATGGCTAGCCCTCCCACAAAATCTATAGAAACACTTTCCCGAGGATAGGAAGGAATAGGAAGTGGACTATACAAACCCAAATTTCTATTTCTAGAATTACTAGTAGCAAAAATAGAAAAACCTCTTACATATCTTAACACACTTTCATTAATACGAGGCCAATATAGATACCATTATAATTGTGCCATTGTTTTTCCTACACCAAAGTGACTAGCAATAAGAGAATTCTAAGATTCCCTTATGATGTTGACTCTTTCACCTTGTGGAACACATAACTTGCAAATATGATACAACAATTTATCATGAACATTATAATCCAACTCTTCAACATGATTTCCTTGACACAAAGTTGCATAAACATATTTGAAATATTCATCTTTAGTATATTGTTCAACATAGGTCTCATGCATGACTTAATTATTCTTAAGACTGATAGATTCAATAAAAATAGGTCTCGATAACAAATCAAAAAATTTGTTGTATATACATTTATTATACTTGATTACCAAATGGAATTGTTGTAGAAATCCCATCCACCTGACATGTATATCTTGTTATATCTTGGTTTTCGATTGAAAATATTGCAAAGGTTGATGGTCATTATGAATAATTGTTTCCTTACCCATCAAATAATTCTTCCATTTCTTCATGCTTTGTACCAAAGTATACAAATCTTTGTCATAAGTTGGATAATTAATTACTCCATTGGTAAAGGTTTCAAAATGATAAAATATAGGTTTACCATGTTGCATCAAAATTGCTCCCATGGCATAGTAACTTGCATCGGTTGAATATCAAATGAATTCTTAAGATATGGAAGTGCAAGAACTCGTGTTGTATTTATTTTCTCTTTCAGTGTATCAAAGGATTTATGTTGCTTTCCTCCCCACTAAAAAACTTGTTTCACACTTGTCAAAGCATGTAGTGGAGCTAAAAAAATGAGAAGTTAGCCATAAACTTTCTAGAATATTAAGTTTCTCCCAAAAATCTCGTAACCTTTGTTACATTATTGGTTTTATGCCACTTCATAATGACTTCAAAATTTGAGGGATCAATATTCAAGTCACCCCCTCCAACAATATGACCTAAATAAACTAAGGAGGTTTTCCCGAATTCACACTTAGACATCTTTAAATACAATCTCTCTTTATTTAAGACATCTAAAATTTTCTTAGCATGCTTGAAATGCTATTCATGATTCTTACTAAAAATCAGAATATCATCTAGTTAGACTGTGACAAAATCACAAATTAATGGTATCAACACATCATTCATAACTCTCATGAATGTTGTGGGTGAAATACAAAGCCCAAATGGCATAACTAACCATTCAAACAAACCTTGTTTTTTCTTGGAAGAAGTCTTCCAAATATCACCTTCAGTAATCTTGATGTGATGAAAACCACTTCTCAAGTCCAAATTAGTGGAATAAACAACATCCTTTAATTGGTCTAGCGAATACTAAATACGAGGAATGGGATAGTGGTTCTTTGGCGTTCTTTTGTTCAAATATCTAAATTCCACATGTTAGGTCCCTATATTACTAGTATAGTCCCTTATTATTGTTAGTGTAATCCCCTTATTTTTATTATTGTACCCCTGTAACCCCCATATTGTTATTATTGTGCCCTTAAATTATTATTGTTAGGTCGGCTAGGATTACATTATGGCCCCATGGACTCCTATATATAGGAAGGAGGTTTTGTAATTTGTATCATCCAAGAATTGTTCATTCATGGAGTGTATTGGAGGTTTCCCCCTCAAAGTGGCTTATTTCTAAGGCATTGATATCTATTTTCTTCTATTTTTGGAGCTAGTTTCCCAACATTTGGTATCAGAGCTTTGGATTCTAGGGTTTCGCTGCTCCAAACAGGTCATCATGGAATTTTCGCTATAACGTTTTTTATACAAATTTTCTGAAGCTGAAATTTTTAGAGTGCGAAGCCGAAATCTTGAGGAACATCGTCGCAAAATTTTCGAGCTTGGTTCACAACATTTTCAGAGATATGATCTTTTGAAGTTAGGGATTTTTGCAGGCTCCTGAATTTCACTTAAAAGGGTCATTGCAGAAGTTTTCTATAACTTTTTTTATACGAAGGCTCAGAAGCTAAAATTTTTATAGCACGAAGCCAACATCCTGTGGAACATCGTAAAAAAATTTCAAAGCTTGGTTTGCAATGTTTTTGGGGATATGATCTGTGGAAGTTAGGTCTTTTTCAGGCTCCCAAATTTCATCTCAAAGTGGTGATTGTGGGAAACTCTTCATAACTCTCTCTCTGAGCATCAGATTGGAATTATGTAAAAAGTGATTGGAAGTACATAGACTATAGTTTCCTTTCTATAAATTTTAGAGACAAAGGAGCAAACAGTGACACGTGGCAAGTCGTACAATTTCTCTCTACTGAACCAGTCCATAATTAGGTCATTGTGGGAGATTGGACATAACTTTGTTTTGAAGAATCCAAATCAAGTCCGACCTATGGAATTTGAAAGAAGCTTTAGAGGACTACTATAGCACCAAATTTCATATATTTAGGATCTGCAAGTATATATATAAGTCAATTTCAATATTGAGCTCCTCAAAAGAAAGTAATAGGTGTGTATTTTTTTATTTTATTTTTCCGAATTGCATAAGTCTTGTTTGAAGAATCAAGTTGAATTGATTCCAAGGGCATATTGTAGAAGAGATATCAGTATTGGATTCTCAAATGGCCCCTAAAAATCATTCAACACCCATTAAGCCTTTAGAAGGCTCTACTATGACTCATGAAAACGAAGAATGGCAACATGACAAAGCAACATCCTTTAATTTCTCTAGCAAATCATCAATACGAGGACTGGGATAACGGTTCTTTAGCGTGCTTTTGTTCAAATCTCTAAAGTCCGCACACATGTGCCAAGTACCATCCTTCTTTTGAACCAGAACAATAGGAAACCCCCAAATATATTTACTTGGTCTAATGAACCCTTTTTCAAGAATATATTGAATTTTCTTCTTGATATTTTCATTCTCCAAAACTGACATTCTATACATGCCAATATTTGGAAGAGGGGCATCCTACTGCAATTGAATCTCATGTTGGATTTCTGTTTTAGAAGGCAACTCTTCAGGTTCCTAAAAAATATTATGATGTGTTTAAACAAATTCAATCAAATCATGCTTGTGGTTTACATCACATCCTTGGAAGGCTTCAGATTCAATGATATATTTGTATTTTATCATAAAAAACACAAAAGCATTACTATAATTTACAAGCATTTTCATTTTTCCAGCACTTTCAAGAGACAAGTTCATTTTCTTGTGATGTTCCCTAACAATATACTCAGTTCCATCTTTAAAATCATGATATTTTTTTTCATGGCGATAGAATATGGATTTCTGGCTATACAAGTATGGAATACCTAAAATAATCCTACATATTTCAAGTGGTACAACATCAAGCTCTCCCTCATAAATAAAGTTTGCAATGATGGTTAATTTAAGTTACACTTTCTTGTCACTTGCAATTTGGAATTGTCACATACCCAACCCAAAGGATAAGGTTTCGGATAAGTTATAGTTTCCAAGTTTAATTTCTTGACAATGGCTTCAAAAATAAAGTTACCTTGGGATCCACTATCAAACAAAATATCTATTTTGGTATGTTTTGTAATGAATCTAATATGGAAAATCTCAATTGTTTCTTTATCATTTTGAGGCTCTATGGGCTTACTAGAATAACTAGTACTTGCAATAGAATCCTTACATTTCATTCCCATGGCTATGTTTTTGGTCTCATCACTTGAGTAAGATCCTATAGCTTATTGAGTTATTGCAACAATATTTTGTTTCCCCTTGTTGTTAAATTTTTTTGGTCTCAATTATGTATATAATTTCTAGCAATGGTCTTCATCATCGCCTTGTTTTTAACAATGCTTGTATGAGAGTTTTCCCCCTCTTTCTTGATTCTGGAATTATTTTTATCCTTGCCTTTAAACTTCCCATTTCCTTTGTCTCCAGATTTGAATGACTTCTTGCTAGTTTCTTGAGGAAAATATTTCCCTCTTGCTTCTAAATGAGTTTCCTGAACACATACTTCATTTATATTGGTGGCATTAAACATGAGAATTGTATGTCTCAAATAGCTATGTAATCCACCTATGTATTTAAGGAGAGTTTCTTGTGAAGACAAATCTACACCCAAGATTAAATCTCTTCTTCTAAATTCTTGTCTATAACTTTGAACACTTTGACTTTTTTCTTGTCTAAAATTTTTCCAATCCATAATTTCCTTTTGCATGTAAGATAATGGATAAAATTTATTTCTTAATGTAGCTACAAAATAATTCCAAGAAGAGATAATTTTACCACTTTTCTTCAAGTATCCTTGAGTTATGGACTCCCATCATATAAGAGATGCACTTTCCAATAGAAGAGGAGAAAGCTATATCTTGTTCACATCTTCTTTAATCCTTTGAATCGTGCAATAAAATTCAATCTGATGAACTCAATTATCCAACTTTTCAGCATTTACTTCTCCATTGTACATAGGAAATTCAGATTTGACATCAACCTTTAACAAAGGAGACTTAGCATTTCCTTTTGGAGATATTGGAGGAGTATGTGAAGGGGTTGAAGTGGACAAGGATGAAGGTGAAGATGGAGGTGAAGGAGGAGGGAAATGTGGAGGTAGAGGTGGAGGCTTGCTCCCATCTCCTCCATTACCTTTTGATTGATTTAATCTCTCTCCTTCCAAGGCTTGTAGTCCTTTTTTCAAACAAAAATTTCACCATTCCATACATTTCAAATAAATCCTTTCTGAAAGCTCTCTCATCCTTATAAATCATCGCATTTCCTTCTTCATGTACCATGAATGGTGAATTTTGAGGGGTTTGTGACCTCCTTGAACCAATTTTAGGATTTGGTTCTTCAAGCACTCCTTAATCTCTTTTCAACTTTAACCTTGTAAGCATCAGAAAACACTTGCAAACACAATCAAACCTTCAAAAAAATCATGCTCTCAGACCAAACTGATCTTAAAATAAATGTAGAATTACAATACTAACTTCGTAAATGCATTAGGAATAACTTATTCCATGAAGGCATAGACCGTGGATTCGAAACCTCTAGTATTGGGGTTAACTACGTATGGGCTATGCACTATTTACTGAGCTCTAAATATGTATCTATCATCTTAGCATTAAGTCTTAGAATATGGACGATATGTGTTTGGAACTTTAGTTAAATTAACGAACAAAAGTGATAGCAAGGCACACTAAGTTGCTAATAATTCATCTTTTTAATTTTATTCTTTTTAATCCAAAATCCTTAATGATATAATGATCATATTAAATGAATAATCTAAATTTAAAAAATTGAAGGTCTATTAAAACTTTTCAAGTAAGTTTATGTCTTATGGGAAATGGATCAAGTTGAAAAAGCACATAAACTTTAGTGTTTTAAAACTTAGTTTGCAAAAAATAAACAGATAAATATGAACCATACACAACAACACAAAATAGTATTTGATAATGACGTTCACCCCTCTTGGGCTACATCTCTGAGTCCATCTTCTAATGTTGGGACTCTTCCATTATGTCCTCAAATCTATAATTACATCAGTTTACAGTGATCAAAATGAAATAATAAGGTTTCCAATGGATTCTGAATGCTCAAAAACCCCTATTTGGGCTCTTCTTGAGCTCAAAGAAACCAAAAATTCAACAAGTTATGCCTTGTTGAATAATATCTCCTAATTTTTCTTCAGTTCTACAATTCTGGCTAATCGTTATATGTTTTTCTCCTTTCTTCCAACTTAGAAGTGATAAATTTGTGTTGTGCCAACAAGATTCGCGTTGAAAAAGGGTAAATTGTTGCCTCCTTAATCACACCATTATCCCCTTAAGCATTAGATGTGGTCATATTAAGCCTAGGTGTCCGAGGTTTGGGTTAACCACCCTCCCCCACCACTCCACATATTTTTCCTGCGGTGAGTGGTCATGTGTCTCTCCATAGGGTCAGGGGTTGGGGCTAACTTCTTTCCCCTGTTGTCGGACCCCTCACAACTTCCATCTTTTGTTATTCACTTTTTCAATGGGACTAGGGCTAGGGCCAAGTTCCCCGACTCTCTCGCCAAGTCCTCAGCTATGGTCTTATGACCTTTCATGGAATCTGGGGATGGGGCTGAGTCCCCACCCCCTCTAAATTTTCTTAGATGTTGGTCCGATGCTTAGTGTTATGACTAGGGGCCAGGGCTAATGCCCGACCCCTCTCCCCCATACATGCCACAATTAAAAACTAAATATATGTTGTGACCATAGGTTATAAGTACCACCTTCTAATCCAACGGTAGAGCATAAATTTTTTCCATGGTAGGTCAAGGGTTCGAACCTTGTTGAGGCCTTCAGGCCCCTTTGTAATTTTTTTGACCAATCACGAGGTGCCATTGTGAGACCTCTGGTTGGGCCATGTGGTGGCCTCCTATTGCGCGATGAAATCTACACAGACCATTAAATTAATGATGCCAAATATCCCTTGTACAAACTGACGCCTGGCGATCTATGATTTTCCTCTCATACTCCCAATTGGCATGCTTACATTAGGAGTACAAACTTTCCATTCAGTAGTCTAGTCAGCCCACATGAAATTTTTTTAACTGTAAAGCCAAAACTTCATAACATCATAACTTGAGCATACGATATCGGTTTGAGGCGATTCAAGTGGCGTTGAATTCATAGCGATGAGAACTATGATTTAGTGCTAGTTTTCGATGATTTTGAGCAATTTCACTTTGATAATGTTTTTGATCCCCTCAATCAATAACTCATTTTTAATATAATTAAAAAATATTATTTTTCACTTTCTAAAATTTAATTTTGATAAAAAAAAATTAAGTGAGATACCTCATATTTTTAAATGAATTTAGTTTTTAACTTATTAAAGAGAATTGTCACATGTCAATGTTAATCATTTTTACATGTTGTTTCCCACTATACCATTTACAATTCACTATGGAGAAGATGTTATAGTGAAACCCTAGATGAGATGTTGCATTGAAGTGTTAAATACAAATAAAATAAAATAAACATATTATCTAGTCAATTAAAAACAATAATAAAACTAATATCTAGGGTCAATTCAATTTGTTATATTGCAATATTTCTTTTATTAATAAAATGATAAAAAAATAATTAATTCATAATATATTTTTTTTATTTTTTTAGGATAAATAATTTTTATTTCTTGAAAACATAAAGTAGATATTAAGTCATGGGGTTATAGGATGGTCTATCATTGGAAAAAGTAGACCACACCAAAAATATCAACCTTTTGAAACTAGTAAACATATTTATGCTCATTGATATAAAAACTAAAAATAAAAAACTAAAACATAGGGCCACATAGGCCAATTACAGACTAAGATACAACCAAAAAACATTAAGGAATAATATATAAAGAGAGTACTTAAGGAGAATTTTTATAATTTTCACCACTCTTGAATTATAAAACCAAATTTGAAGTAATACTGCCTCCAT
Source organism: Pinus albicaulis (assembly GCA_034641835.2). NCBI lineage: Eukaryota > Viridiplantae > Streptophyta > Pinopsida > Pinales > Pinaceae > Pinus > Pinus albicaulis. Next base: position 1,249,842,732 of record CM076579.1, on the reverse strand, counting down.
TCGTGAGGCTTGTTGACCTTGATTTTACCAAGACTCCATGACAGTTGATTCCTTTACATTATTTTTAACTATGATCCAAACACAAGTATGAGGGGAGTGATTCTTGAGTATGAAATGATTCCTCTCTTTCCAAATAGTCGAAAGGAGTAGGCATGGAAGGAGATTATAGATTTGATTTAAGATAGGATTATTAAAATCTTGATCCCTCTAGTTGTTAATGATGTGAGAAATTTTGGATAGATCTTGATTTGATCTCTTCATGCTAGCTTCTAGATCGCTCCATAGATGATTGAAATAGGGAAACTATTGAAGAGGTTATATACATTTTCAACTTCACAAAGGCACATAGAACAACGGGAGATGCTCATGTGATTTCATTTCTAAATTTTATTTGAGGTTAAGGTTTTCCCTTGATATGAGCCATAGGAATATGGAAACTTTCAACCATATATTTCTCTGCTAGATGCAACTCGAAATGGAATCTTTTGGAAATTATTTGAAACTCGCTTCTAGGATATAGGCCTTGTGGATGGAAAAGGAACTACTTGTTCCATAACCCCATCATATTTTATTGGCTTAATTGGAAATCAGGATGAGTCTTTGCTGAAGCTTTTTCCAAAAGTTTGAGAAAGTATCCTCCTTGGGCTTGGGGTTCGATTGCCTTATAATTAACCACTGTCTCCATGTTTGATATTAGTTAGAGGCATCCCAATAGTATTTGGCCTTATGGAGGCCTTAGTAAGTCATGTGGAAGCACAAACCCCTTTAAGTCATCTTGGTATTGGAATTTTCAGTGTTATTTTCATGAGTCCTCCAAAAACATGGTTTTATATCCATCACAAATTTCCCAAAATTAATGTTGTTTTTTCAAACATATTCTTTTTTTTCCCACATTCAAAATGGAGGAGCCTATTTTGGAGAAGGGAATTATTATGAGTTTCGTAATAAGAATGTGCTCAACATTTTTTTTCATCCAGATACATTTCCAAGGAGATTAACCTCCTTGGATCCAACACCACCAAATACTGGCTCACAAAACTATAGCTAAAGTTGAAGGCTATCTTAGCCCCAAATCCTCCATTTTTACTCTACAAATCTTATCCCAATCTACAAACACCCATTTTTTTCCAGTTTTTCCCCTCCCATTAGGAAATATTGTTGTACATTCTTGATTAAGTTGAGGATGGTAAAAGGATCCATCAAAGCAGTGAATAAATATATGGGAAAATCCTATAGAAGTCACTCGAGGAGAACTAGTATTCCTGTCAAGTTCACTAATAAGAAGGTCCAATTGGTTGACATGTTATGACTTTTATAATGAGATCCTCCCATAAATTGAGTTTGAGGGAACTATCCACAGGTTTTTCTCCCAACTATTTTGTTGGCAATTTGTTGATTTGGAAACCAAGTTCCTTTGTAATATGTTTTTGCATAATGAAAAGTATATTAAGGAAAGAAAACTAAGATTTAGCTATATTTTTTTCATAACTCAGGCAAGAGAGACGTCCTCTATATTTTGAAAAAACCCTTTGGCTTCTTGAATAGTTGGAATTCCCACACCTAAGGTATCATCCAATTTTTTTTTGTTGCGATAGAGGGAGATCATCTCCAAATAGACGTAGTCCTTTGAACTTTTTCTCCTTAATTGTCTCTTTGAATTCTTTGACGAGAAAACCTATTACTATAGTAAAGAGAAAGTGTGACATCATATATCCTTCACATATACTAGGAGTGGTTGAAAAGTGTGTAGTAGGTGACCCACTTAGCAAAATAGAGAATAAGGTTGAAGAGATAAGGCTATCGATCCAATAGATCTAGACAAGGTTGAATCCAAATGCACAAAGAATGTTGAAGAGATAGCTCCAATTGTGTTTATCAAAGGCCTTAGAGAGATCAAAATTTAGAAGAATCATAGGTCTCTTGGAGGATTTTAAAGGGTGAATGGTTTCATTTGCAACTATTATATCATCTATAATTTGATGTTCCTACACATAACTTCTTTGTTATACTGAAATGAATTAAGATAGGATGGGTTTGAGGGGATTGACTATTATTTTTGTGATTTCTTGATAAATTACATTACACAAAGCAATGGGACAAAAGAATCTATAGTCTTCATTTTTTTTTTTGGGAATTGAAGTGAATAAGGTAACGTTAATAGTTTTTATGTTGGTTTTCAATCTTTGTGATTCTTGCACCACCTACCAAATTATCATGTCCATTTTTTGACTAGTAAGCCAGAAAAAATTTCAATGGTAAATTCGTCAATTCTAGGGGCGTTATTTTGGTCCTTCAGATTTTACAATCTCTTCCAATTATTTGATAGAGATATCCCTTAAGAAAGCTTCATTTTTCTCCTTTATAACAAGAGACAAAATATTTTGAACTATATTTCATACAGCCTTTAAGAAAATCAACGCGGGGTTAAGTAGTAGCTCTGTATAATATTAAGCCATCATATTAGTCATGTCCTCATGATCCTTAACCTTAACACCCTCCTTATTTTTTTAAAGAAGAAATACAATTGTTGTGTCAATGTTGAAGAATTTAATTGTGGAAGAAATCAATATTTCTCCCTCCTTCGGCCAATCACCTAATTATATATATTTGTTGCTAAATGTTTTCTACCTTTTATCCTTATTTATTCAAGTAGAGTGAGATTACATGCTTCTTCCAATGTGAGGTCATATAATATTCCTTTGTGAATGGAATCTTGTTGGATGAACTCAGTTTTATATTCCAAATTCTATTTTTTCGTTAGTGATGTTCTTGATTTTTTCCTTATTATAGGTTTTGAGTTCATATTTAAGGTGCTTTAGCTTCCTTTGTAGTTGTAACATGGTTGATCCTTCCAAGTTAGCTATTTCATCCCAATAATACTTTATTATGGATTTCTAGTTAGGATGTTGGAGCGAAAATTCTCTAGGCGAAAAGGCTTATTTATAGGGAAGGACTTGATTTTGATGTACAATTTGATCAACCAGTGATTTGAGCCATGGGTAGGGAGGATGGAATCATCCATTAAAATTTCCATAGATACTATATTTTTATATTTTGGATACCTATATAGCATTGAAGCTATTTTCTAGGAGAAACCTCTACGGTTGTTCCAGGTATAAGTTCCATTGATGGTGCTAAGGTCGAGAAAATGAGAGAAAGTTGTGACATCTTGGAAGATGTTGGATTCCATTTCTAAATTTCATACACAATAATATTTTTATTCTAAATATTTTATCTAATTGAAATCATTGCTAGGATTCAAGATGCCAAATTTATGAGAAGACTAAGTTTGTTGATGGAGTTAAGAAAATGCATCGTGTCTCTATGCAGTGAAGGGTCATAGATGTTTGAAACAAAACAAGTTTCTAACAATCCTATGATATGAAAGTGTATAGTGATAATTCCAAAAGAGAAAATGTGTTAAGGATTGATACCTCTTGAGAGTTCTAGATGATAGTAAGACCTCTGTATTGACCTTGAGAAACAATAGCTATTGATTGACATCCTCGACCTCATATTTCTATCAGATTAGATACAACTTCACAAGAAGATGTAGTTTCATGAATCATCAATGAGATTGGATGTTCTGTGAGCCACTAATATTTAAGAAGCATTTTATTTCCATTTCAATTGAGGCCTTTAATATTATAGGGTATTGTTGGATCCCGGTAATTTGCAAGAGTGGCAAGAAAAAACACTGCAAGGGCCACATCAGAACCACTTTTGAATCCTAGGACCTAGCCTTCCCGGATTTCAGAGAGGGATCTCTATATAAAGGTGTTTTAATTGATATATCTTTGTGCTCTTTGCTTGAGATTTTAGGATAGTTGCGAAAGTTCTAAGGACTTGTTGTTTTTGGTTGGATTAATTGATAGATTGAAGGATCAATGGTGTGACTGATTGGTGGAATGTTTCAATTGAACAAATAGACTGTGAGAAAACATCAATCCATTGGGATATGGAGAAATAAAAGGATTTAATTGTTCATCAACTCTGCAAGGGTATTCATAGGGAAATATAACTATATCAAGTGGATTCTTTAGATTAGGTTGTGATAAGAACAATAATAAGTTGTGAAAGCAGCAAAGCTATAGTTAGTTAACAATCTTCTAGCTCTACTTAGACAAGAAAATACTTTTAAGGTAACTGTTTGGAGCAAGCCAAAGGACAGGGAAAACCATAGACTTCTTTGGACAAAATTTAATAATAAAACCTCTAAGACAACAATCCAGTAATTCAAGAACTACTTTCAGACAAAGAAAACATATAAGATAACAGTGAGAGTGATCTAAGATCAAAAAAAAATAATCTAATCTACTTTTGAATAGCTCTCAAAAGACTCTTCAAAGAAACATTTCAAGGCAGGCCAGAGGGCAGGGCATACCATAAATCTCTCTAGTTTAGACTCTAGTAAGTGCACTTTAAAGAAAGGTCTTAAAAACAATATCTCAAGTCTTACTCAAAGGAACATGGATTCACCATAAATTCATTGGTTTCACTCTATTGATTCATTCCCAAGACAACAAGCTAGATACAACTAGAAGGAAATTAAGAATATTCCAATCAAACCTTGTAGAAGAAAACATAAATATAAAGGGTACAGACAGAAACAGGGTGCTGAAACAACAAATCCTAATCTAAAACTTACATTTCTTTATCAAAGAAAAATGGACATAATGGAAAACATAAGAGAAAACAATGACAATTTAGGAAAACTTCACCATTGATATAGCTAAAGGATCCTATGAACATGCTTGTATTATTGATGATCAAACCAGTTACAATACTCCATGCCTAATAGCTCTCTGTAACTCAGAGCTTTCTTTAGTTCAGTCTAACATTTCTCAACTAGCTTAGCAGCAGAAATCAGTCCAATAACCATCAAGTAACCAACATTTAAAATGAATCTCATATGCAATATTTATATGCAAAATGAGGAGGTGCTGCCAAAGTAGGGTGTTTAAATGTTATTTATCACAAAGTTAATGTTTTTTTACCTTTGAGACCATGCAAGGCCCAAGGTAAAAATATTTGAAAGAGTTACTCTAAAATAATAACTTTGTCTTAACTTCTGAGTTATTTTAGTTGAAATATTTGACTTTAAAGGCTTTGTAATAACTTTGTAATAACTCTTGAGCTGCTTCAAAATATCTCTGACTGTGTAATAACTGCCTGATACCTTTATTGAAGGAAAACATGTTGTAGGTGGAAAATTTTTTTTTGGAGAAGTAATTGTTCCTTTGTTGAGTCATTTGAAGTTGTTTTTGGGTTGATCTGCCTTTGTTTTAATCATCAAACCCTGTTTAGGCCCTTTGAACCTTGATTTAGCTTTTATAATCTGCTTTACTGTCTTTATCCTTCATTTTTCTTTATTGACCATTTGTTTATTCATCTTTCACTTTTAAACCTTTGACTTTCATCCTTTAATCAATGTCTTTGTGGCTAATCCTCTGTTTTATCCTTTGGTCTTGAATTAGCCTTTTAATCCTTCTGTTCTTCATTTCTTCATTGCTTCTCTGACTATAAGTTTTCTTTGAGTGCAGGGAGGCAATCTTCATGTGCTAGAGGGTTGAATATCCACCAAGGATCATGATTTTGATGGTGACGGGCTTGAATCTTCGCCTCCTTTTCTTTAATTTTAATGAAACCCTTTGGATCATCATCCGAGGCTTCACTTGTCCTTTTTGGGCCATTGGGATGCTTTTTGGGAATCCTTGCAATTAAAACCTGCACATAACAAAAACTGGTTAGTTAAAAACTTGCGGGAGGGGTAAAACTACATTTTTTAGGGTTTGGAGCTGTCGGGAGGCGTTTGTAGAGAAGAAATGGAGCAGAGGGGCATGTTTCTGAAGGCGGAACCATGGGAAAATTAAAACAGGAGTGAAGAGATTTGAATTTTTGTGTGGGAAGGAAAAGGAATTTTCAGAAAACTAAGGTGGTTTATCGAGCGGGTGATGAGCGATAAGTGGTTTTGAGCTTATCGGACGCGATTCCACTAGGCGATCGTCGTGTGTCCAAGGCGAAATTTCCCATTTCACGCGGGTTAGGGGTTGTAAATTTCGGCGCTATTTTCCGTGTGATATGGCTTTCAAACTGTCAGATCTCGGGTGATGAGATCTATGGTGTAGACAGCGTCCGAGAGCAGGGCGTAGGTTTGGGAAGATGGGACCCGATGGACAGATGGCGTGAAGTGAGTGGGTGAGGAGTTAGTGGAGAGTGGGGCCCATTTTAAATATTTTTTAAGGGTTGAGGGGCTATTATAAGGTTTGCGGAGGAAGTATGAAGAGAAAAGGGGTGGAGATAAATTTATAAGGGGGAAGGGGCTAAAAATAGGCGGAAGGTCAGGGTTAGGGACATACGAGTGAGGGGTTAAGGCTTTAGGCCGAAAAGGGGCTTTAAGGCCAATATTTAAAAAGGGCGGGCTTTATTATAAAACAAAGTTTTTATAAGGTTACAAAAGGTCTGATAGGTTAAAAAGGTTAGATTAAAACAATGTAAAAGGGAATTTTACATTGTTTAAGGCTTTTTTAGAGGAAAATGATGAATGGGAGAGGATTTTGAGGGTTTGGGAAAGGGGAAAGAATGGGTTTTTGAGAGGAAAATAGGGAATTAATGAGAGTTAGGAGAGGAACGAAATGAGGTCAGCGAGCTCATAAAATGGAGTTTTCTTAGAGCAACAGGACAAACTTTGAGAAGGAAAAAGATGAAATTTTGAGTGAATTAGTTAAATTTAGGATGATGAAGGCAATGAGATTTCTAGAACTCACAATGTCTCTCAGATATTGTTTCTAGAAATCTAGGAATTAGAACTTAGTCATCTTTGGATATCAAAAAAATTTACTAATGACTAAAATGTATTATATTAATGGGGAGGATGAGTTTGTGGAGGGATAAACCATTGAGATTAAATTTATTCTACCTAATTTGACAAGAATTTCACCCAGTTCTTCTAGAATTTGTTGATTTCTCTTACAATGTTTTTTCCTCAAAGGATCACACTCAACCTTGGTCACAACAACCCTTTACATGGTCAAATTTTTTCCCATGAAAATTTGAAATGTTGACCTTCATATCACAAAGTGTCTTAATATTAAACACCATGAGTGTTTATTCTACGCTAAACTAATACTTTTTACATATAAACTAAAACTTTTTGGGTACCTTCACTTCCAAAAGTTAATAAAAGTTAGTTTAAAAAATAGAGAGTATTGAAAATCAAACAATTTTGTGAGAAATAATAATCTTAGAATTCTCAGAATCACATACACTTAACTTAAATTATCCAACTTCTTCCAAAAATCATATTTTTATTCAATGGAACTAGAAGTGTGTATATTGAATCTCTAACTTAATTATATAATTTGTATGATATATTCTCACTTGCTTATTTATTTATTTAAGTGAAACAACACGCCTCTTAAAGTGAAATGGTGTTCCTTCTAATAGTCATTCCAAATTTAAAAATATGGATAGAATTGATTACATCAGTAAGCCATCTTTAAGTTCCTTGATAGAAGCTATGAAGTGAGACCTTGGCTAACCTGTAAATTCAAACATGCAAGGGAAATGTGTATGATTACCCTAGATTTGATTGTATCATTGTCTTAATATTAAATATTGAGAAATACATTCTGTTGTATAGGCTACCACATCCCATTTTGGTGCATTTTTGAGTAATTGAACCATCAATTGGTATATCTTATTTTGAAAGAAACTCTGTGCCACAAACATCTTTGAAATTTATAGTGATTTTTTAAAATTTTAGTAAATTATTGACAAAAGTAAAGAGATTTTGTTAACAACCAACTAGAACTATGTCTAATAGCTAATGTTGAACCTCACTAATTATATGATTAAGATATATGGTTTATTAAGTAGTTTCTTAACTAATTCTATGATTAGGATATACGGTTTATTAATAGTTGCTTAAAAGTATTGAGGTTTTTATTTACTATTTCTACATTGAGGGCATGTGTGTATGCACCATAACATACCCATCCAATCCCTAAGAATTAGATTGTTTAAAATATAAAATATAGGAAAATTATGTAAATAGGATGCATTATATTTAGAAGTAAGTAATCTAACATGAACTAACTTATAAGATCTATTAGGATGTATTAAGGGGATTTTTTTGTTGATAGTACAAGTTCACTAATTTCAATTACTATTTTTTCAATGTATGTAGGTACAACACTACGCCAAAGTCACTTTAAAATATAAATTGAAGTAAATCCAACAAAGTAACGAACACTTCAATTGTTTCTGAACTAGTGCTTTCTATAAACTTATGAAGGTATATAAGAAGTCAAGGTCAAAGTATTGAAATAATTTTTTTATAAGATATAGAAGATTCAAAAGGTTATTCTTGCGTATAACAAACAACAATAACTCTATGGCTGCATTGTCAATTGGGTTTAGCTCGAATAACTAGGAAAAATTTTGTTATCTTTCCCACCCATGTTTAATTCTTGCACGTGATATGTTATATTCATAACAAGTATTTCTTGTAATGATTTTGAACCTTATTACTTACGATATGTCTTGAAAACCAAGCCAAAATACATATTTCTCACATTAAATAAAACACTTATATTTATCACATTAAATACAAAAATATTTCTTATGGAAAAAAATGATACACTCTATTTAGAAATTTTACTACTGATCATGATTGAAGACCATGTATCAAAATTTGTTTAACCATAGTACATCCAAATTTATACATTGGAAAATTAATGAAATTTAGTATTATATTAATTATTATCGAATTTTTTTTGAATTCAAGGTCTGTGGTTCAAGAGAAATTGGGAATAGGGGGGTGTCGGGGAAGTCCTGCACGAAGGCTATGGCCATTGTAGGAATATTGCGATAGAGGGGATGCTCAAAAAGAGGTAGGGTACAAAGAAAAACCAAGTGTGTGTTAAGTCCTCTGTAAGCCACTACCTGAGGAGTGAACGTTGTGAGTCTAAATGGATTGATGGCGGGTCTAGGAAACTTACCAAGGTCAACCAAAGGTTGGAACACTTCGACAGAGGGGCATGCAAACCAAGTAATCAAAATGTTGAGGGGGTGGCTGACTGGGAAGCCGATGAGAAGAGAAAGTAGCTCTGTCAGAAATTTATTAGTAAAATTGTTTTTTTTGAATTTACAGGTCTACCTAGTCTATCTATCTCTCTAGACTCTGCATGGTGGGTGGCAAGCCTGGTGTGGATTCGAGTGCATGTACAACTACTTTTGGGCCTCAGAAAATGAAAAAATGGTTAAAGCTCAAGCATTAAAAGGTACCGGAGTTAGGGGAAATAAACCCACACAAGAAAAAAATGAAAGGGAAAGAGAAGGCATCAACCAACAAAAAAAATCAATGCAAAAGAGGCAAGAAAAGAGACCAAGAAAATATGCAGAACCTTTTGCATGCTTATGGAGTTGACATGCCAGCTCAAGTAAAATCATTGATATCAAGATGGGAAAGAGACCTAAACACCAAGGTAGAGGAATATATTCTAGATGATGAAATGGCACCCATGGTGACAGACCCGGGAAACACAAGAGGAAGACTGACCTTGTTTAAGCATGCAGTCCACCTCTACTGGACCATGAAATGTTTGATGAAAAAGGCCATCATGGAAGTTTAGGAAGCAGGAGGATATCCAAAGGAAACCTCGAGTCTGGCTGAAATACATAGGGATATACAAGAAATACAGTTGGAGGGGCATCATCAGAATTTCCATCTCAGACATATAGAAAGATAGCTTCAGAACCTGCACCAAGTGGACATGCCTGGATCAAGTGCAAAATATTTGGCACCAATTGAATCATCACATGAGTAGCTGAAGAAGTTCAGAAAATTTTATTTTGAAATATGATGTGGTTAGATAGAATTTACTTTCATAGTAGCATTTTAAAAGAGACAATAGATATTATAGCTTATAAGGCATCTAGAGACAGAATAAAACAATTTCAGTTTTTGTTGGCTCTTAAATCATGGAGGTGGCCAAAAAACTTGGTTTACTATGAGTAGGTCGAGGCTACCTAGAACATATTATGATGTAACTTGTTGTTCTTAGATAAAAACGAATGAATAGAGAGGCTATACCAAACTTACAAAACAAAAAGTATTATCAAAAACATATTTGGCAGCCCAAATACATTAAGCAAAATGATATGGGAGCCTAAAAAGGTGGTGTTTGCATAGTTCTCTTAGTTAAAACTATGCATGCCATTCTATACAATACAATTAGTTATGTTTTTTTTTACTTGATCTACCACTGGAAAGGATGTTATGAAAGATAAGTACTATAACATTGTATTTAGAATTGTTGCTATGACATTGCATCATTTTTTTAAAATATGGTGCATTAAAATTTCTACAATGGAAAAATAATAAAATTTAGTATTAAATTAATTATTATCGAAAATATATTCAATAATGCAAGGATATTAAATAAAACGAGATGAGATTATTGATTTTCTACAATTACATTATCTAAAAAATGATAATCGGACTAATATTTTTTCATAGTTAGAAAAAACACTTTGTTTTTTCCAAGTTTTATGGTTTGAGTGGGTTTAATGGTTAATATCATGTGTTTCCTCGTAAGAGGTCACATGTCCAAATCTAGAGGGGGTTAGGATATGTACACCTTCATAAACATTATCAATCAAATCACTTCATAAAAGGGGCTCACTAAGTGCAAGAAAGGAGTCTTTTACACCAATTTAGTGTCTCACTTGATCATGACCTTTAAATTAAACTATGGTACACTCTAAGTATTAAATATTTTGGTTTTTTTGGCTGAGACGGGGCAATACAATTTTTGGCCACATTGTGATTTGAGTTTTTTAAAATGCATGCACAATTGAATGCATAAATTGATTCAAGCCCCTGCACACTGAAATTATGTAGATCATATATATTAATCTTATTATTATAACAAATGGAATGGAAAAGGTGCCAAAAAAATCCTTAAAATTTAAATCACACATTACTATTATTATCATAATATTATTTCACAAACAAAAATAAAATACTATTCATTAAATAATTTTAATGAAAATTGTGATTATCAATGTCCATGGGGCCTTGGATGGATGATGATCGGGTGATTTTTTAAGGAACTCCTTGATGTGAAGTCACTGGTTCAATTCCTTACCCCAATCGAGGTGATATATTGGACATGATGAAAATGTAGTCACACCAAGGTTAAAAAAAAAATTGTGATTATCAAAAAAATTAGATTGTGAAAAGGAAAAATAAAATTTTAAATTAAGATACAACAATATATATATATATATATATATATATATATATATAGCCTAGATCTATTTTTAACTCTGGATCTATCAAGCCCTGAAAGAGATAAAACCTCTCAAGGCACATACCATATTTTTTAGTGTAGAAAAGATTTCATCCCTCTCAAAGCTTGATAAATCCAAATTTTATCTATATATATATATATATATACTAGCTTAGATCCATATATAAATCTAGTAACACATTTACTTGGAAAATTCCCCCCTTTACATAGATTATATTCCACATGAAAATCATGGGTCAATAACTTAAAGTTATTTTTATTTTTATTTTATCTTTTTATTATTTTCCTTTAAAAAAAATATAACATAATATAATATTATATTACAACATTTCTTCCATATTCCTAGAGTACTTGTTAGCACAATAATATGTATTATTTAAATTTGTTGTCCTTTTCAATATAATTTCACAGTACAATTTCAAGTGAGATTGTGAATTTTTTTTATTTAGAATTAAATTTTGAATACATGAATGAATTCATTTCCCTAAACGAACTATAAAACACTTAAATCCTACACATTAAACCACTTAAATTAAAATATTTATTTTTTTTTACTAAATTATAATTAAAATTCACTTAAAAAAATACCAAAAAATATATTTCGATGGTTAGCTAAACTACGCTTTAAATTTTATCATGTGGCACTTAATAACCATTGAATAACTGATTCCTTGCGCGATATGTGATCGAGAGTATTTCGATGATGCACAATTTTTTTGTAGTTAACCATTTAGAAAAAAATGGAAACTCCTCTACCAGTGCAATGTATTCAACCACTACCAGAAATACATTCATAGTTTTTGTGCTCACAACCATGGTAATACTAACTTTCCCTGGAACTACAAAATTCCAAAGATATCGAAAGAGATAATCAAGATGGAACGGTTATTTTAGAGCCCTAAACTATGGAGCATTACATGTCATAATTTTTCTTCTTAAAATAATTAGAAAAATACCAAGAAGGTTGGCCTAGGGTGATACCTTCGAGAGAAAAGGACGTGTACCAAATGTTGCAAACCGTCTGAATGGTTCAGTTCAATTTATGATGGACAATTTCATTAATTTTTTTTTAGTTTGATTGTGTGCGTGGCGGTGAGATTCTAATTGTGAGGTGGTTTAACGTGGGTCCTATTGATCCCGTTCTAGTAGGAAGAAATGTGGGATTGGATTCTTGGCAAAGTGCACTTCACCTCATGCAGGGATTTATATTGTTCCATATACCACTAGCTAGAATATATTACCTATATATTCTCCACGATTTTGTGGCTTCCAAAGTGGTTTGGAACCCATCTATATAAAACTATCAAATCAGGGCTTTCTGTTGTAATGTGTTTTTTCTATGTCTCAGCATTTCCTTGCAGAGATGGTCACCTACTTAGAAGTTTCGTAGAGTAAGAGAGGGAGAGATCAATATTGGAATGGCGGATTGGATTTTCCATTTGCAAAGAGGATGATTGTATGACAACTCTCATGAGCTTTCTTGACAAGATCGATGATATGGATAACAATGACAGTAACCTAGAATAGACTAGTGCCATCAATGAGCTTGACGGTGAGATCAGATTCAACGTGGTTCTAACATTAGGGGAATTTTGAGGTCTAAAATGGGCCTCCTAAGAAAATTATAAAATAATAGTGCAAACAATAAAATGAGATTAGATTACAACATCAAATTTTAGAGGGAAAAAAGGAAAAACTACTTTCTCAACTCATATTTTCAACTTATCTCCCTATGGGTTTACTCAAATTTCGAGCGAGAACACTCATTGGATGCAGAATTTGATTCCTCATCCAAGGAGTACCCATGTTGCATACTTTCGATGGGCCCTGCTACATGAAAAGTGATAAATACATGAAAAATGTAATTGCAATCATGTTTTTCATCTATTTATCATTTTTCGTGTCGCAGGGTCCATCGAAAGTACACAACATGGGTACTCCTTCGCTGACGAATTAAATTTTTCATCCAACGATTACTAACACTCGAAATTTGAGTAAAACCTTAGAGAGATAAGTTGAAAATACAAGTTGAAAAAGTAGTTTTTATTATTTTATTAATTTTATTAAATTTTACTTTTTTTACCCCAAAAATGGTGAACCATCTCCCATGGTTGACATCAAAATATTGAATCCTATTGGTTCTTATAAAGTTTATTTTTGTTGTACATTTTTCTTAGGAAGCCCATTTTAGAGCTCAAAAGTTCTCTAATGAGTCTATAATGATGAAGGAAGAAATTGGTTTGAAGGCGAAGAAACATAATGATGTTGAGTCTACTGACGAGAGGGGAATTAATGATAAGATGAGTTCAATTAAAGATGAGGAATTCACATAACGGAATTGTTAAGAAACCAGCTCTGTGTACAATATAAGAGAATTCAAGGAATTTGAAGATGTTTTCATAGAGCTTGGTTTCTTGGAAGACCATATCTGTCCCCACGAATTTGGAATCATCATCAACTACATCGAGGGAGATTCAATCGCCAATACTATGGACTATTCATATACTGGTATGGATATGCTAAGACTATGGAGTATTTCCATGGGTCTCTTTGGGATGATGATATTTGGCAGTTAAATGAGCATACAGTCTTTCAAATTAAAAAATCATTTTGCATGTCTGCAACCAAAATAATTTGGGATTAGTGCACTATGGAACCGAGTTTCATGAATTTTTTAACGATTTTAAATCAATGTTGCATGGAAGCAACATTGATGGAATATTTTAACGTACATATTGAAAGAAAATATTCCTTTCCTAGTTTTATATGTGAAAAAACATATTCAGAGCCGAGTTTGTACCTTTCTCTTAAAAATTATTTTATATGTAGAATTGTGTTTTAAAAAGTATAAAATATAAGAAAAAAAAATCTCTTCATAATTGACTCCTGTGTCATTGGGATGAGTTACATCGTACAATGAAATTTTCTAATGAGCTTTCCGATTTGTAGATTTAGAAAAAAAAATAATACTGAATATTTTTCTACTTATATTGGAACATTCATTGTACTGGACTTTTGTCATAAGTTGCAATTTTTGAAACGTCTACCTATAGTAGCAGATTTCTTTTATATGGATGTAGTGACTACAAAGTTGTTACGTGTGTGGAGAGTAAGAGTCAGTAAACGTTGATATTTATAAATGAGTTACATCAACACGCAAGATCGTCATATTTTTCAACTAATTACAAGTCATTTTTTAATTAATTATGCGATAGGTATAGGTATTTCAAAATGGGATTTTAAAATTTTAATTTAATTAATAATAATAATTAGTTGTACCACATGTTGCGAAGAACATGCCATAAGACATAGCATATCGAGGAATATTATAGATGAAGAAGATGTGACTTCATTCTAATATTGATTACCAAACAATGGATCAATATATTTGTTGTAATAGTTGTCATCTTAAGAGATTACATGAATTGTGAGTTTTCAGCTATTTACTCAATTATGAAGAGAAATAATTGAAGCCAATTATACTCCTAAAGTGTTAGACCTAAAACCCTAAACTTGGTTGGACGAATATTTATTCCAATGTGACTTGATTCTTCACATTAATTATATATGTTGTTGAATTTCAATTATTATCACGTCATTATTTAATGATCTCAAATCCTAAACTTGGTTGGACCAAGATTTCTTCCAATGTGATTTGATTCTTCACATTAATTTTATATGTTGTTGAATTTCAATTATTACCAAGTCATTGATTAAGGATCCTTTACACAATATTAATTCATCGTAGTTCTTTTTGTGTGTTATAAGATATTCTAATGTATGGATAAACTAGAGCTCCCTGAGTTATACGATATTCTAATGTATGGATAAACTAGAGCTCCCTGAGTGTGGTGTTCCTTCACTGAGAAAAATAGGAGAAAGAAAAATATTCTATTATCTAAGACAAATAGATAAACAGAAAGGAAAATGACCTACTTGTGATCCTTCTCTCTCTTTCCTTTACTTTCGTCATTTTCTTCGCTCTCAATCCAATGAAACCAGCTAGATCAATACCTACAATCAAAGACATAACACAACAAACAACATGAAAATATACAATATCTATCTATCTTAACCAAATCGAACCGATTAGATCTAAGAATACATACAAAATTGAGAATACAGTTAACAAGATATCAACGTATGTATGAGAGAAAGAACAAATATCTTTATTAAGAAAGTAGGAGGAGAAGATTACAACCAATAGATAGATTCATCATCAACCTGCTCCAACTTCATTCCATCCTCATCACACCAAGCATTATCTTAGCATCATAACAATACTCCATCTCTCATCAATTGATAATCCAACAAAATAACACTACACAAATTTATTCCTCCCTAGCACTTATATGGGTGCTCCATTTATAGGGAGATTGTAGGTAGTTTCTCAATAAATGGAATTAATTTCTTTCTAATAATATATGATACAAGTTTCTAGGTTCAAATATGATGGATGAACACATATATTCAAAGTATAACACCTATGAGCTCTTCTACAAGGCACTGAACATGTGGAGATTCCCGGAACAATGACGATTTCGCTCCGAGGAGACCAACACACCTATAAGTGTTGGGAAGTGCTTTGCAAAGCACCCTTTCATGGAGATAAGTTCTTTGTAATGCAATTAGGCCCATTTAGAGGAGCATTGATGAGTCAATGGGTCATATAATCTATACTTCAAACATTGGAAATCTCATGAATTAAAGCCATAAATGGAATGAATTCTCTAGGGCATGTAGCATTTGAATTAGGGGATGATAGGCCCTGTTCATACTGGTCTTGGGGGATGATGCCCAAATTTTCCTGTAATAGTTGCCCCCTAAAGCATGAAGTCAAAATAATAATAATATTTGGATGAGACACTTTACGATGTGATTAGTAGGATTTAAAGCGGACAGTGACCTACATCAATTTGAAATACATTACACCATGATATCTTGTACATATTAGACATGAATTTCTAAGAGAGGCATACACATGCTCAGCACATAAACTATCATAACACATACATAAATCAAAAATCCGTTTGCAGATATAGAAATGCCTACATATATAGGCCCGTCATCGAATGACCATCTGTATGTAAAGACATCGTACGGATGATGTAGTACAATTCCTAAAATCGTAGCCCGGATGGATGAAACTAGATCTTGGGTCTTCTATCTCGTTTACTCGATCATTTAAGTACACTTATAACCATGCGAATATGTGATCTGAAGTCGAACATGGGAAGACATCGTCTGATTTCCATCCAATGATGTAAGTTGTTAACATACATGAGAGAAACCACAATTGATGTTAATGGTTCTCAAGGAACTACAGTACAATTTGCAAGGCATGAATAGATTATTTGATGTTGAACACCAAAAAAAATATTTTTGCTCAAAGGTATGATGATGTCAACCTGTTGCTAGAAGCAAGAAACATGTTGTTGATGTAAGCAAGCTCCAAGGAACTAGAAAGATGTTTCTAAGTTAACTTCTTGGATGATGAGATGATGTCGACAGGAAGAAAATTTATCATGAAACAAGATTAATTATTTTGGAGACAAAAAGTGTCTTTATAAAGCAATGTTCAGGGATGGCGGTCATGAAAATGAAGGTTTATGAGTATTGCAGAAGATGAGGAATTAATAGATGAATTCTCTCGAACATATCGACGACACTAAAATGAGTTGACAACATTGAACCAAAACCGCAGTGATGGATGGTATGATAGACCGTCAAGAAGATTACCCAACCCGAAAGTCACGAAGATGAGGTGAAAGTGTCATGTTCAAGACCAACCTACTACCGTAAAGTGTTATGTTCTTTTTCCCAAATTTTCCCCAGTCATTGCTGACCAGTACCTCTTTATTTTTTAACAATATTGAGGAGGTTAACATATGCTTGATATATAATTCGACCCTTCATATCAATCCATCGCTATTTAAATATTTAAAGAGTCTAGCGATAATGAAACTTGATATTTCCATGATCAGACAAGTCCGTCGCTATTTGATTATTTAATGAGTCTAATGACAGTGAAAACTCAGTCCTTTTTCATGTTTAGAGAGTTTGAAAAGGGATGAAAAGAAAACTCCATAAGTCCTTTTTCATAAATTTGTTGTTCAGGTCTGAAAAAGTGTAAAATGATACCTGAGAAAACCTCTTAGCCATGTTCGACTAAGGTTTTCCTTTTTCATAAATAATCTATTTGAATCTAGAAAAGGGTTAAAATTATATTGAGTAGATGTCATTTCATTTAATTTTACGAGCTCAAAAAGACAAGTGCTCAACAATATTTTCACATTATTGGAGTTTGAAAAGAGCTAAAAGAAGACTCTAGGGGGTTCCTTTTTTGCATTTATCAAAGCTCGAAAAAGAGATAAAAGTGTGTTTTAATTTCCTTTTTCATGTTTGTCATAGCTCGAAAAAAGATGATAAAAGTATGCTTTGTGGTCAAATCATTTTTGAATAATTATGCACTTCAAACTCACTATATCAGCTGTAAACCTGTTCACATAGCTATCAAATGGATTAAACATACCTGTTTCATAATAAAAATTAATAAAAACCATAGTCACATCATTAAATATGATTAAAATAATCAAAATCACTATTAATTTTTTTTTTACCATTTTATTTTACCATTCCATAGTACCATTTGAAATTAAGGAGCTCCGAATGAGTTTTTCCCTCGAACTTGAGCAGTTGATTGTGACAGTTTTAATGGACGATTTCTCATGCCATTTGATCCAGGTTAGAGATCTAAACCTTCTCTTTCTTTTAGTATCATTTTTGTTTCATTTCGGTGATAAATTTTTAGGTTTTTGAGCCCCTTAGGGTAAATATAGAACGCTTTGAGGGAAACACACCATTTAATGTCGAAAGGTGCATTGTGGATAATTGGAATTGAAGTCTAGATGGTTTACAACATTTTGTCCATTGACCAAGGGTGCGTTATGCACATTTCCAAAATTCATATCTTGTTGTGTGCTCAAAATTTCCCAAATTGTTTTCATGAAATAGATCCTAATGAAGCTTATGGTTGGCTTTTAGGTATTGATCAGATCAAAATTACCATTACATGGAAAGAAAGAGAACATGAAGAACAAGACATGATTTCCCTAAATGATATGGGTACTGTAAGAGCGCTCAGGGATTGTGGGTTGCTTAAGTACTTTATTTTATCAGGGATGAGACAACATCTCGATCTATTGGAGTTCTTAGTTTGTTCATGGGATTCGACATTGCAGGATTTTCACATTGGGAAAAAGTGCTCCCAATATTGGTTGAGGATGTTTACTTTCTTACTAGATTATCGAGACGTGGTTCTCCTATTTCCCTTGCGGGAACTGCTCTTGGAGGAGAGACAGTGAACGATTACATACATCAGTATTGTAAGCCAGGTACTCAACCAAGTACACATGGAAAGCTAAATGTTTGTGATGTGCGTGATTTTACTTTGAGAAATATCCTTTTTACTATTGCAAAACTTGTTGGTTCCGTGACACTACATGTCGTAAATCGATCATACATGTAGTATGATCTTGAATGTCTAGAACCAACATTGTTCAACTGGGCTGAAGAATTACTCTTTCAAATGAAAGAAAAACTGACTAAAGAAAAGGGTGGCAAGAAGAAGAATTTTAGTTATGGCTCGATCCTAATTTCACTCATTTTAGAGCGAGTTCCATTGATGGAGCCACAACATGTGACGCTGAGCATATATGGTCCTAGAGATCCTTGGATGCAGATATGGGTTGAATTGATCACTAGAAATGATGTTAAATTGACCATTATATACTCTACTGTATTCTTTGCCTGGTTCAGATGACAGATTATCGCCATAGAGGCGTATCCATATGCAGGCGTAGATTTCCATGGAGATCAATATTATATATGACTAGATGGCACTCAATGGGATGCAATGGCTAAAAATGTTTTTACCATGTTTTTGATTTTTAAGGTTTCGACATGTTTTTTTATTTTTATTTTTTCCAAGACTAAAATAAAGTTTTTATGTACAAATATGTGGGTTGCGTTTGACTAGTGGGCTAACCAAAGTAGGCAGCAGATGAATCAACAAAGAGGACTATTGGGAGAGAATTCCTTTGGGATTTGGATTTGACCGAGACTCTTGCTGAGTTGCAGCAGCACGTTGAGGGATTAACTTTTGGGATACTGGATTACCGGATCGAGGAGTTACCTATGAGACCACAACACCATACTATTGGTGTTCCTAGCCATTGGATGAGGCTATTTCCCTAGATAGATATAGGAGTTGCTTGTTATCACGAGCATCACTAGTTTTACTTTTGACTTTTTTACATACATTTTGAGGTCAGATGACCAATGTGTTTTAGGAATTTTTTTTGTAAAAACCTAAACTATCTATATATTTTCTTTCAATGTTTTCCTATGTTTAATACACAATCCTATTCAATTGTGTGATGTGAATGGAAAAATGTGTCTTTACATGTATTACAAATGTATGTCTAGATTATAATTCGCTAGAGAAGTAGTTAATGTGTTCAAATTTCTGGAAATGTGTTGATATTGAATGTAATCAAAATTTATTTCCAAAAGTAGAACTCTAAGGAACATACGATGAATTGTTGGATTTAAAACAATATAGATGCTAGTAGGTTGTGGTATGACAAGCTGTGAGTCTAACCTAATGATGATGCAGTTAATGCCAAATGAAATGGCATCAAAGAGAAGTTCGATCCACGCGCTATACTTAGCGATATTTTTTGTTGATCGACCGATACAAATCCCTTGAAAACTCACTAAATCGCCACCTAGAGAAAAAATGGCCCATGCTGCATAGAACAGGTTCTATGTAGTACGAATAGCACCATCGACGTACCCAACGAATGGTTCCAAAAATTTAGTCATCTACGATGAAATGTAAAGTGCATTACTAACTTCAAGAAAAATCTAAAAAAAACTAAGAAAATTAATGCAATCAAAGAATATACATAATATGATACAAAAGTTTACTATGCTCAATTAAGCATAGTAACATTTAAGATACAACCCATTTCAAGGTTGTGCCAATTAAATTCCATCATAATCAACTAACTCGTAGGTGCCCTTAGCCAGAAGTCTTTTGAAAATGTAGGGGCCATGCCATAGTGGCTCAAATTTTCTTGTTCCTATCAAATCAACTTCCTGATCATAAAGAAAGACCAGGTCTCCCTTTGAGAAAATGCGAGGCTTGACATTTCATTCATATTGTGCCTTGATTTGTCTTTTATACGCTTCATTGGCCAATGCGGCTTCATGACACGTTTCATCTAGATGGATGAGGTTAAAAAGACACGCTTCTTCATTATAGGTGTTAGGTAGCAGGACAATAGCAAGTTTTAATGACAAAATTTCACATTAGATTGGTAAGATAGCTTCCAGACCATACACCAACTGAAAGGAAGTAAATCCAGTCGCATTTCTCACCGAGGTTTGATATGCCCACAAAGCCGAGTACATGATCAAATTCCAATTTCGTTTATGAACCCCTATCATTCGTTGAAGAATTCGCTTAGGGATATTTTTAGTGGCTTCAACTTGTCCATTAGATTCTGGATAATAAGGAGTAGATCTATCATGCGACAATTCTAATTTGGCATTCAACTCATTCATCATGTTATTGCGAAAATTATTACCATGATCTGTAACTATAACTTGTGGTACACCAAACCGAGAAAAGACATGATTGAAAAATAACAATGCAACTGTTTTTCCTGTATTATTGAATGTAGGCATCTCTTTGACCCACTTGTTAAGGTAGTCGAATGCGAAAATAATATAATCATGCCCCCCAGCCGAACGAGGGTTGCAGGTCATGAAGTAAATGCCCCATTTTTCAAATGTTCCCACAACGATGACAAGATGCATTGGTCCTAGTGACATGTGGATTTTATGATCAAATATCTGGCACGCATGAAAAATTATTACCGCGAGAATGTAGTCATGGAATATGGTTGGCCAAAAGTAACTAGCGTGAAGAATCTTCTGTGCAGTAGTGTAACTAGACAAATGTCCACCACAAGCACCAAAATGACAAACATTTAGAACTTTCTCGGCCTCCTCATGAGTGAACAAACTCCCTAAAATCATATCGACACCACGATGATAAAGTGTATCATCGACGATCAGATAATATTTGGCTTGGTATCGAATACGTCACTGTTGCGAGCGAGAGGTATCGGGCCAGAAAGTCTGGGTTTGGAGATAAACTATAAAATTACCATACAAAGGGTTAGATGACCCAATCAGGAACAGATACTCATCTCAAATTGATGGTTTCGATGTAGTTTCAGTACTATCAGAGTGAAGGTCGCAGAGAAGCTCACCCAAAACTAAATACTTGTTTGACTTGGATTTGATGATTTCGAAATAGAATTCCTGCAAAAATGACGATCCATTTTGAATATTTAACCCCTAGCAATTGACGTGACAGAATGTGTTTCATAGGGTTACAATCTGAAATTACAATGGTCTTATGGAGTAGGATATAATGGCGAAATATTTGAATAGTTTGAACGACCACCAAGGCGAGCTTTTCGACCTATGAATATCTAACTTCTGTATCATTGAGATTACGACTCAAATAATATATCAGATGTTATATCCCATGTTCTTCTTAGACTAAAACCATAGAAATGGTTGTATCTGCAGTGGCAAGATAAAAGAAATAATCACTCTGATAATTAGTGGGATACATTAACGACGTTCAGATCAGGTTATATTTAAGAGTATCAAAAAAATATTGTGCAACCTTATCCCAATGGAAGGGAATCCCATTTTTCAATAGACGAGTAAATCCTTTAGCCATTTCAGCATAGTTGGGTATGAACCTCCTTAGAAATTTAGCCTTTCCTTGAAGTTTCCATAGCTGAAGTAAGTTTGATGGCACAAAAAAATCAAGAATGGCCTGGACCTTCAATGGGTCAATCTGAATTCCATATTTTGAGATGAAAAATCAAAGAAAACGAGCAAAACCAATAGAAAACTCACATTTTTGTGGATTGAGGCGTAGCTTGTAGTGTCGACAATGTAAAAATATAGTTCTCAAATGTGTTAGGTGATCATCTCGTTTTTGTGAATGTACAGGTAAATTGTATAGATAAGGTTGAAAAATGTGCTTAATGTCATGGAAAGCATACATTTATTTCTAAAATGTTTCCCCAACATTATTTAAACCAAATGGGAGTTTACAATAAGCGAATGTGCCCCAAGGAAAAATGAATGTTGTCTTATATTGGTCCTCTAGGCGAATATTGATTTGATTGTAACTAGAGAATCCATCCATGAAAGAAAATATTTCACAGCTGGCACATTCGTCAATAATTTGTTCGATAAAGGGAGTAGGATAATTGTCTTTTGGACAAGCAAGATTGACATCTTGATAATCAATGCACACTCTGATTGTTCCTTGTTTCTTCATGACAGGAATAATTTTGGAAACCCAATAAGTAAGCAGAACAGGGTAAATGAAACGAACACGCAAAATTTTTTCAACTTCTGCTTAAATAGCAGCAACCTTCTTCAGATGAACAGTACGAAGGCATTGACGTAATGTTTTGACATTAGGGTACATTTTAACTATGTGTTCAATAATACTATAATCTATGCTTGGCATTTCCTCATAAGACCAAGAAAATACATCTTGGAATTCACAAAAAAGAGAGCGATAAGTGTCGAGTTCAGATGCAGAACAAGACATGCCGACGTGAATGTTTTCGACAATACCACGTTTGGTCAAAATATCGATAAAAATGGTTTCTTCAATATTTGACAGGTTTCTCTTGGATTCGATGGCATTAATTGGAATAGAATTCGAAAAGAAATCAGAGATCATAGGGTGATATAGTTCAATAAGATAATCTTCATTGTAATCTGGAAGATGAGAATGATGATGATAATCGTCCCATGGTTATCCTTTTGTCAGCGTGGCTTCCACAATGCTCTCATTAGTCAAGAAAGTGGATGAGAAAGGATCATAAGGAGTACCAAAATATAATGAATCATTGACCCAAATGAATGACGACGATGGATCAACATGCATCGCCCAAGCCAAGAAAATTGATTTCTATGTGAGCTCAATTGGGCTTGGTGGCAGAAATTCACCAAGCGTATCAACTTCAAAATCATTGGTAATATTCCTTAAGTCATATGAAGTGGAAGATATCATGTGGAAGGTATCTATTTTTACAATTTTCACCGATGTCGCGGGCTGCAGTAATGAAAAGATGCCCATTAGGGAAGAATCCTTTAAGAGCCCTACACCAATGTTTTAAAGTGCTAGCTAGGGTGCATGAACTAATAGAATGCTTCCAATTACTTGGGAACTAGAGGAAAAGAAGGAGAGTTGATTGATGAATATGATAACGTATTTATGAGAGAAGGCGATAATTTGAAAGTAAGTAGAAACGATCATAGTCATAGCATAAACCCATGGCCTTCCAAGTAAAATGTTGTAGCCAAGGGGTCCGTCAATGACCTCAACTTCAACAGTTATAGTTTTTCCCCCTAGTTTGACATGCAGGTTATTGATGATTCCACAAGGCTTATATGTACGGAAATCAAAATATTTCCAACAATTGAGAGACATAATACAAGTAGATGCTCCCTCATCAATAATAGTGCAATGAACGAGGTGATTTATAACATTTACTCAAGTATAATAGAGTAAATAAATGTGTTATCTTGATCATAAAAGATAAAAATCAATGAGCCAAAATGTATCATCATATTAGTGAAGAAAAATTATATTACCTGTTGCTACATGAAAATTTCACACAAAAGGAAAATAAATTATATGGTATTGACTCTCAGGTCATCTAGTGAGTTTAATTTTTTAACATTTATTTTTCAAGTTAGGGTAGGTATAATCTTCACATTGACACCAAGGTCAATAGCCCAATGAATAATTTTTGCACCACCATGGAAAAGTGGGTAAGACAACAAACTGACAAACTACAACATACCTACTGGATTGTCCTTTATCTTCTCTCGCACTTGTTGCTATGGTTCAAGAGGTTTAATTATTTTATTTTGGTAGTTCATATTGATCACATCAACACTGAAAAAATAAAAAACAAGTCTATGGGTGTGAGTTCCTTTCTCTTCTCTCGCACTTACTTCTATGGTTTGGGTGGTTTAATGATTTTGTTGTAGTAGTTCATATTGATCACCTGAACACTGAAAAAATTAAAACCAAGTTTATGGGTGTGAGTTTCATTATTTGAATAAAATATATGGCTGGCCACAACCAGTGATCAAAGTCCATGGGTTACAAACAAGTTGGGTCATATAGAAAAATACCCAAACATGATCGCAAAGAATATAGGTCTATACTGCTGAAATAATATAGTCCTATGGTTGATATATTTATGTTGTTAATAACAATTTGATGAGAATATAGGCCTATGGTTGATATATCTATGTCGTCAAACACAAATTTTCCATCAATGGGATCTCCCATTTGAAAGAAGGAGTGTTTGAATTAAAGCATATTTCCCACTGCTTTTCCACCCCAATATCCCAATTTTATCCCTTCTAGAACATTTGCATGTTATTCCCTGGATAAACTTAAAAATATTTTCCTTGTGTTGCACCTGCAAATTTACTATATTAACAATTCCCTTTAATGGACAAGAATGTGGAGGCCAAAAATTTTCCACTACTAACAAAGTCTCATAAGGAATTCAAGAATACTATTGAATCTATTCAATTGAAATAATTTTATATTCTAGTTTACATAGACTCGAAATGAAACAAGATTTTTTTTCACCCAAATTAAGGCCACGTGTCACTAGGAGACCAAAATATATGTGTCGACCCGACATATTCATTTGGTAATTGTGACACATAGCCCATGTGATTAAATACTAGAATATTAGAATATGTCGGGCTTATTGCACCAATTTCCGACAACAAAGTCTGCTTCAGGGAGGGAAAATTTTGAAGTACCTCAAGCATTGGCATAGATGAACGTGACTGAGCCAAATATTCAACTATGTTATAATTTTGAGTTGAGCAAGCTCAAGGATTGAACGTCGATTTGTGGACGACTCCCTTTGGTGGCTTTATTGTTAAATCTGGAATAGCATGTGGCATAATTGATTCAGTGGATAGGTTCGTGGTCGAGGTAGTAGGTTTATCAGTAGCTTGACTACCGTAATATTTATTTCGTGTAGACACCAAACAATAGTTTTTGGCTTTGTGATAGATAACATAAGCACTTGGGAACTAAAAGCAGGATCCATAGTAACCATGTTTGTGTTTGGACTCGGAAAAGGATCTATCGACACAATAGATGCAGGTGAAGTCTTAAGAAATTTTGAGACTTCGACATAGTGAGGACAGTATCGAACAAAGTGCTACTCATTACATATCAAGCAAGGGTAATGAGGTTTCTGAGAATTTCTAGATTGTTGATCAGATGATCATTCCCACTGGGTTGAATTTTTATTTTTCTTTTCTTTCCCATTTTTCTTGCTTCTGGGTTGCTTGTCACTTTTTCCTTTGTCATATGACACAACATGTATTTTAGAAGAAGGTGCAGGATCATATGTAGTAGAGGTGTGAGTGTTTGAAGAATCAATCATACCATCACTGGCATGAGAGTCCTTACCAGATGAAGGAGGAACAGTAAAATTTGATCGCGACATGTTTGGAATTTTTTCAAAGAGTGTGCCAGACTAAGTATAAATCAAATCTAAGTACTGGGCACGAGAAATTACTTGCTCTTAAGTGATGATGCCGCCTTTATTTAATTCCTTGGTGATAGATGGCAGTAAGGACTTAATGAACCACTCAGGTAAGAGCTCATCAGGAACAAATGTTTTGACCATTCGATGATGACGATGCAACTCATGAATATGATTATAAATGTGAGTAGCAGTTGTCTGTTTAAAGTTTGTCAGCAGTTCCGTTCCAATTTCATATTGTATGGGTAACTAGAAGTGGGTTAAAAAGGTATTGGCTAAGGCATTGAATTTATCAAATGAAGCTCGTGGTAATTCAATTTACCACTTTGCAGTTAGATAAGTAAGTGTACGCTGGAAAATATGTAGTCTAATAGAGTCATCATTTAAGGAATTTGATAAGCACCACAAATGATAAGTCATAACATGCGTTGACGAGTATTCTCTAATGTTTCCATTGACTTGAGGAATGTCGGAGGGTAATTTTTGTGAAATCACCAGCCACCAAGGCGAATAGTTGATGGGATCATTGGTAAGTTGGTTTAAAGCAGGTAATTCTAATGTTGCAATGAAGGGAAAGTGTCGATTCAAGTCAGGTTGAGCATAACCAGGATAAGATGGAATTTCTTGGGCAACAAGCCTTTGTGCACCAACATAAGGAATTTGTTGCTGGTAGCCTAGATAGGGGTTGTTTTGATGACCAAATTCTTGAGGGATCTATTGACAAAGTCCTGGATAAGTTTCTTGTTGTTGTGGCATTTGAGGTCGTGGCTACCAAGGTGATTTCCCACCAAAATTATAGCCCAAACAAGAATATTTTGGACCCGGTTGTGAATAGGTAAGACTGGTACGAGCTTGTGACATCCCATAAAGGGGTAATCCAACCTGTGGTTGTAAGATTCCAGATACAGGTGGTTTTTTTAAACTAGTCGAAGGAGGTGGAGTCTGGATGCCCAAGAGTTGAGGGTAATGGGTTGAAGGACCTACTTGGGACGGTTGAGGTAAAACCAACTGAGCTTGTAAATGGGGTAATGAAATATTAACATGTGGAGTAGATGTGGGCACAACAGGTTGAACCATTTGATATGAATGCAAAACCATTTTTTGTTGAATGGCAGAATAGGATGCCAATGAAAAACAATCATTCCAACATTTGGGTGACCATAAAACGATAGAGTAATATCAAGATGGGTGATCATTGATTTCCCCCTAGCATGAGGAGTATAATAATATGGAATATATTGATCTCCAAATTGTGGGAGTCTAGTCGAGATTGAACTGGATGGAATGTACCCAGATCAACCAGCTTGATGTTGCACTGAAGATGTGTATAAAGGATCAAGCCATTTAGTGCTCATTAGAAATGTAATAGATAAAATACTAGAAGATGACATGGGTGAAATCCACGGATTTGAGGAGGCACTATATTAGGTTCTAGATAATGATTGGTAACCCGGTGCTATCTACAGACCACCATAAATATGTGACTCGGGTGACATGGTAAACATCGACGGATTAGAAACATTAGATGTTGTCGCAACCGTAACAGATGATACAATTGAAGATGTTGACTCAGCCATGGTCAAATGACCCAATGTATACCCTATATGATCTACGGGAACTTGGATTGAAATGGGATCAACAGAAGGAGTGTAAGTAAATCGAGGAATAGACTAGTAAAGATAAATTCCTAACCCAAAATGAGTTGGAGTTGAAGGGGTGTTTCTTTTTCAGGTTCTTCCTCAATCGACATCAAACCAGGTGGAAGAATGTCACCGTCAGGCCGGAGATATATTTTAGGTGGCTTACTGTGCAATAAAAATGAATACTCAATGGATACAAATGAATGAGGAGTGACCGATACAGGAACAAATTCTAGTTGTTCAAATTCGGGGTCTAGATGTTCTGGTAAAATAACGATGGGATCCAGATCAACTTCCAGCTGAACAACGTCAGGTTCTGGTTGTATGGTCTCACTGATTGGATCTGTAGTGTCCAAAAGTAGCTGTGAGGACTCTGTTTTGAGGATAGTATATAAACCATGATGTGTAAAAATGACTCAAGATGACTCTGGTATATGTGATGAAGATGACACACCAGAGGTACTAATGGTACTAGATTTAGTAGATGTTGGGAAAAATACTGAGAGGGGGGGGGGGGGGTGAATCAGTATTTAGGACTTACTCAAAACTTTTTACTTTTCCATTCACTAAATCCCATACGCTACTTTGCTGAAGCCAACTAGCGTATGCACGCAGATATCCTTCATAAAACTCGCGTATACACAAAGATCTTATTATGCATTTATTTCTTTACTTAGGTCTATGCATAATTCATTCATCAGATGTTTAATTAACAGTAAGCATGTGCAGTAATAACAGAATAAACCATCACACATAAACAACACACATGAACACCAGGATTTTAGGTGGAAACCCAAGTCGGGAGAAAACCACTGCTTCCGTTGTCTCAGCCTTCAATATTTTATTATAGAGAAAACATCTTACAACCATGTACTGGCGCAGACTCATACCAGCACGCAGGCACCCACCTGCAGAAGGCTACAACATTCTATCATTTACCAGCCTCTCCTGGAAGGGAGCTATGACCCCCTGCTCTCGTTTACCAGCCTCTCCTGGAAGGGAGCTACGACCCCCTGCTCTCGTTTACCAGCCTCACCTGGAAGGGAGCTACAGCCCCCTGACTGAAGGCTACAACCCTCAGCACCACCATGGACCACGTTTCATCAATTTTCATACTGGATCCAATAGCTTCAATAGATCACAACTTGCAGGCCACTTTTCATCATATTTTCAGACTAGACCCACTCCACACATTTAAGCTCAATCATACATCAAACATATACTTATAACTTCATCAATTCATTCAATGAACCATAAACCAATCAATCAACAACTTGATCTTTCATCAATATAATCAGCAGCATAATCATCATTCAAACAACCCAGATTTGTATGAATACATCACTAACAGATAGCAGTAAAACAACAGAACAGATCAGACATCTCATACCACATACTTCAGCAAACCCTAGTTTTCATACGCGCTTTCCTTTCACTGATCCTGCATATATACGCGCTTTCATGCATATAAACCCACATATACATCTGAACATACTTCAGAACTAGTTTCACATTCCATACGCGCTGTCGCTGAATTCAACCCGCGTATATACGCGCTTTTTATGCTGCAAACTAGCGTATAGATCTTCAAATATTATAGGGAAGCATACTTCTTCAGATCAGATTTACAGTTCAGATTTTACCCTTTACTTCATATATATGTTCGCCTCATCTCAGATCTAAATATTCCATAAACAGATCTAGAAGATACATTTCAGATCTAGAGATCCCTCTTCATCATTTTCTTCATAGGTGCATCATAGATTCAGATCTATCATCAAACTGTTACCCTTTCCATTCAAACACACTTCAGAGTGAAGTATCCATTCAAACCCAGACTCATGTACCCCTTGCACAATGAATTTATTCTCCTTATATAGATTTATCCTTTGACAATACAATGAGCCAAAACCACATTACTTCCGATGGTATTCCTAGACGAGATCTCATAGACAATCCAACGCTCAATAAAATGGGTCAATACCATGGTAGTAACCCCTGGTTTTACACATTTAGAGCGCAATTGATCATACGCGACTTGGCACGTACTTTTCCGCGTGCATACGTGCCTTCTCCTTGACAAACCCGTGTATGCCTTGTAACACACCTTTTTCATCATTATTCTTGCACATACTGATATTTTTTTCTTCTGCAACTTCTGTACTACTTGTAGAACATCAGATTTAAATCATTAATAAACTTATCAAGCATCAAAAACAACTTCATTAAGTAGGTTTCCATCATCTTCATCAAGTGGGTTGCCATCAAGGATAACACTCTGCATCATATTGCCAACAATCTCCCCCTTTGGACTTGATGGCAACCATGATGGTGTTTGATCACAACAGATAGATACATTAAGCATAATGATATTCTCCCCCTATTCAAACACCATGTCACTCTCCCCCTTTGACATCGAGGGCAAAGGGCGGATCAAAACCAACACAAGGTTTTTCCCTTCATGTAACATTGTAGAACTGATGTATACTGAAGTTACCATGCTCCCCCTGAGTTCATGTTGAATGTTCAAACATATTTTCAATGAAGTACATGAATCTATGACCTTCCTATCACCAAGGACTCATACTTACATCAAATATCCAACCAAGTGGATTTACATAAGAGACTCAAGTACCCAACCAAGTGGGTTTACAAAATGAACAAGTCCTTACATGACTGAATATTACAATTTTACATCATAGATCTCATCATGACCTTTTCATCAAATTAAAAATATGACCTTTTATGACCACTACCAAGAAGACCTCAAAAGAGATCATGTTTCAGAACCATCATAATGCCAACAATGCATTATACTCAACAAGTCTAATGCTCCCCCTGAAAAATTTACTTCTAGACATCCTTTCCATATGACCAAGGCTCCTCCTTAGCTTGTGCAGCCTGAACACTTTCAATAGCAAGTCATCAGCAACAATCTCTTGCATGATCTGTCCTTATCTCTGAATCATAAGACTTCTATCTCATCCATGTGTGAAAGCAAGGAATACTCTTCAGCAAAAAGAAAACAGGGCTCATTCATAATCTTATCATAGGAAACCATGTATCATTTCATCATCATTTAGAATTGAATAATAAATAGATACAGTGCCAATAATACAATCATTAATAGTCAGACTGATGCTCCCCCTGAACCTGTGCTCCTGATCTTCAGCTGTCATACAAATTTTCTTGTCATAAGTGCATACGTGACTGTCTCCACTGTAACTCGCGTGTATACGCACCTTTATTTCACAGAACCCGCGTATGTAAAGTGAAACTTTGAAAATTTCACATTCCTTCATCTCCCCCTGTACCACCTGTACCTGTCTTCTTCACATCAGATGCTCTGTCAGAAATACACATAACCAGAATAACCAAATCAACCATGAGAATCATCATACATTGCTCCCCCTGTGATGATACATTACCAATTCCTATAATGTATCTCACATCATTCCTGCAGTCATTATGAGAAGTAAGCTTTAGAAGCGAATGACTGCAGTCGGGTCAATATTCCCTACGTTTCTGACCAGTCTTCCTTCCTTTTCCAGCTTTTCTTGAAGTTTCTTATCGTGTGCTGGAAATTGTTCAATTTCTCAGATCTGTTCATCCTACATTCTTTTTCTACATGTCCATACTTGTTACAGGCATAACATCTTGCATGACCAGAAAAGTAAGCATATGGATCATAATGTGTTTTTCTATACTTTCTTCTATTGCAATCAGCTGCTTTATGACCATACTTGTTGCATGAAAAACAATATCCCTTAAAGAACCCAGAGTGCCTATCTGTATAGAATCTGTTTGTTTGTGACTGAAACAATTTGCTTCTGCAATTTTCTGCAACATGCCCATAATTATGACATTTAAAGAATTCAACATTATTGATCAAAGGAGGGAATGATTTCTTTTGAGAGTTCATGATTGTCGGTTGACCTATTGCTTCTTTCAACACTTCAGGCTTTGCATTGATATCCTTTGAATCTTTAGCACTTCCTTGTGAACTAGATTCTCCTTTAACAATTTCATGAAAACCAAGACCAAGTTTAACAGAAGGAGACCTTTGACTACTAAGAATATTGTTTAGAATCTTAGTACTATCTTGAAACCTCAAGAGTTTATCCTTTTCTTCTAATTTACCTTTGAGAATGTTTACCTCAACCTCCAGTTTTTGGCATTGCTTCTTCATGCTTTCTTAGACCCATTTTCCTTCTTCTACTTGGTCATTTAATTTTAAAATTTCTTCCTTCAACCAATTTTCTTGTTCTTCACATGTTTGTAGCAGTTCTTCATTCTTCTTATTTGATTTTTCCAGATCTTCTTTGAGAGAGATGATTTCTTCTTCAAGTCCTTCCTTTCCAAATGGTAGGGGTTCTTCATTCTTCTTATTTGATTTTTCCAAATCTTCTTTGAGAGAGATGATTTCTGCTTCAAGTCTTTCACTTTGATTGGTTGCATAAACATACAACTTTTGATACTTGTCTATCTGTCCATTCAGAATTTCTTTCTGTTCATTCATTCTAGAGATCATATCTTTGTAGATAGATTCTCTCTTATGAAATTGATTCCAATCATTACTTTCGTCATTGATCTTGAGATTTGCTTCTAGAATTATACTGTTACTTTCACTATCTTCATTATTGCATGCACAAGAAAGTGGATCACAAGAACAACATTCAATACATGTTTCCTCTTCTTCATTTTCTGCTGCACATGTTTTCTAAGGTATCTTCTTTCTTTGAGTAGCCTTCTTCTTTTGCTTCTTTTCCATGAGCACTTTCAGATCTTGGTCAAAATCTTCTTCATCTTCACTTGACATTTCATTATTATCTTCATTTGCATAATAACTCTTTCCCTTTACAAATTGTTTCCCTTTATCATGATTTTCTCTGTAAGGACATTTCATAGCATAATGACCAACTCTTCCACAATCAAAACATTTGAAGGGAAGCTTACCTTTGAATCTTCCAGTACCTGGTTGGAGTCTTCTCACAAAATTTTCTTCTTCTTCTTCTGATATATAATTTGATTCCTTGACAACTTCCTTTTCCTTTTCTTTTGCACATGCCTTAAAAGCAGCTTCTTTGATTTGAGAGGGACCTCCTTGTCTCATTTCATAAGCAGTTAGAATACCATGTAGTTGAACAATAGTAAGAGTTTTCAGATCTTTCCTTTCTTCAATAGCTGATACTTTTGACTCAAATTTTGAAGTTAAAGATCTTAAGACTTTTTCCACTAGAGTAGTATTGGTTATGGTTTCACCCAAACTTCTCATACGATTTACGATATCATCTAGACATAAAAAGAAACTGGCAATACTCTCATCACTATGCATCCTTAAATTTTCATATTCAATTCTGAGAGTTTGGAGTTTTGCACTTTTTACCTTTGTATCTCCTTCATAGCTGAAATGATTTGCCCTTCATATTTCTTTTTCTTGAATTTAATTTGCATCACGCATAGGTAAGGTTGGATAGGATTCTAATAAGACATTGACGACTTTGGCATTGATTTCATATTTCTTCCTTTCTGTTGCATCAGTAGGAATACTTGTTGGATACTCATAACCTTCTTCCACGATTGCCCATACTTCTGCACCAAGACTTTGCAGATATGATTTTGTTCGTATCTTCCAGAATAATAGATTATTTCCATTGAATAGAGGTGGCCTTATAAACATTACCCCTTCATGACTTCCCATTTCAACGGATCTCCTTCAAGCATTCAAGCTTCTGCAGAAGGACCTGCTCTGATACCAATTGTTGGGAAAAATACTGAGAGGGGGGGGGGGGGGGCGAATCAGTATTTAGGACTTAATCAAAAAAATTTTACTTTTCCATTCACTAAAACCCATACGCTACTTTGTTGAAGCTAACTAGCGTATACACGCGAATATCCTTCATAAAACTCACGTATACACAGAGATCTTGTTATGCCATTAATTCTTCACTTATATCATTCCATCATTCATTCATTAGATGTTGCATTAATAGTAAGCATGTACGTGTATGAGAGATAAACCATCACACATAAGCAACACACATGAACACTAGGATTTTGGGTGGAAACCCAAGTCGGGAAAACCACCGTGTCATTGTCTTAGCCTTCAATATTTTGACATAGAAAACATCTTACAACCATGTAGTAAGCGCGGACGTGCGCCACAATGGCAGGCACCTGCCGAGAGGCTACAACCTTCTCTCGTTTACCGACCTCTCTCTGAAGGGAGACTCGACCCCACTGCTCTCGTTCTGACCTCTACGGAAGGCTTCCCGACCCCCTGCTCTCATTTACCAGCCTCACCTGGAAGGGAGCTACAACCCCCTGACTGAAGGCTACAACCCTCAGCACCACCATGGACCACGTTTCATCAATTTTCATACTGGATCCAATAGCTTCAATAGATCACAACTTGCAGGTCACTTTTCATCATATTTTCATACTAGACCCACTCCACACATTTAAGCTCAATCATACATCAAACATATACTTATAACTTCATCAATTCATTCAATGAACCATCAACCAATCAATCAACAACTTGATCTTTCATCAATATAATCAGCAGCATAATCATCATTCAAACAACCCAGATCTTTATGAATACATCACTAACAGATAGCAGTAAAACAACAGAACAGATCAGACATCTCATACCACATACTTCAACAAACCCTAGTTTTCATACGCGCTTTCCTTTCACTGATCCTGCGTATATACGCACTTTCATGCATATAAACCCGCGTATACATCTGCACATACTTCAGAACTAGTTTCACATTCCATACACGCTGTCGCTGAATTCAACCCGCGTATATACGCACTTTTTATGCTGCAAAATAGCGTATAGATCTTCAAAGATTATAGGGCAGCATACTTCTTCAGATCAGATTTACAGTTCAGATTTTACCCTTTACTTCAGATATATGTTCGCCTCATCTCAGTTCTAAATATTCCATAAACAGATCTAGAAGATACATTTTAGATCTAGAGATCCCTCTTCATCATTTTCTTCATAGGTGCATCATAGATTCAGATCTATCATCAAAATGTTACCCTTTCCATTCAGACATACTTCAGAGTGAAGTATCCATTCAAACCCAGACTCATGTACCCCTTGCACAATGAATTTCTTCTCCTTATATAGATTTATCCTTTGACAATACCATGAGCCAAAACCACATTACTTCCGATGGTATTCATGGACGGGATCTCATAGACAATCTAGCACTCAATACAATGGGTCAATACCATGGTAGTAACCCCTGGTTTTACACATTTAGAGCGCAATTGATCATACGCGACTTGGCATGTACTTTTCCATGTGCATACGCGCCTTCTCCTTGACAAACCCGCGTATGCCTTGTAACACACATTTTTCATCATTATTCTTGCACATACTGATATTTCTTTCTTCTGCAAATTCTGTACTACTTGTAGAACATCAGATTTACATCATTAATAAACTTATCAAGCATAAAAAACAACTTCATTAAGTAGGTTTCCATCATCTTCATCAAGTGGGTTTCCATCAAGGACAACACTCTGCATCATATTTCCAACAGTAGAATGGGGTCGCCTTCGTCGACCATAAATGGCTTCTGGTTGTAAAGGTGGTTTAAGTGCTATTCTACGCGAATGAAGAGGAAATGGTTTTTATTATTCTGTGATGACTGATTGATTTTATTACAAAAACAAATAAACAAATAAAAGGGTGATACTAGGAAAAAAATTTACCAACTAATTGTGAATTGCAAAATACCTCCTGGAAAACAAAGAAGTACGGGCAGGAAATCTCCCCAAATGTTGTGTTCAGTGTATCACAAGTTACAAGGTGGACGACTCGGTTACTTAGAACAACAATTTCCTTTTTTGAAAACAGAGAATTGATCTAATGCAAAAATTTACAACTTTGGATTTAATTTGGCAATGATAAAGAAAACATATAATGAAACATTGAACAAATAAATATCCAGAGGAGGAAGAATACGTAATTTTTACTGGTATCTAAGAGAAATCAAACATTTGAGAATTCAATAGACAAGTGGCTGAAATTGAATGCGAAGAAAATTTTTGATAGAATTTTGTTGGATGAGGGGGTGACACGGCCTGTAAGGGAAGACAGTGCATTGCAGAGCATCCCTGAATGGGAAACAGTTTTTTGTAGAGCACTGTACCTTGACCAATAGTGCATTGGGCATAGCTATGTTTGGAAAACAAGTAGCCTAAATACATTTCTAAGGAGAAAAATACATTAAAATGACTGAAAATATGAATTAAATTCTACTGATGATGATAAACAAAGACATAAACACTAGGAATGATGTATTTCTCCCACTGTGGTTGCCACTTTTTTATACAAAATTCTAATCTACGTATAAACTAGAGCTCCCTGAGTGTGGTGTTCCTTCACTCAAAGCAATAAAAGAAATACAAATATTCCTTTCTCTAAGACAAATATATAAAAAAAAATGAAAAGGACCTACTTGTGATACTTTCCTCTTGTTCCTTTTCTTTCATCGTTGCCATCGTTCTCAATCCAACGAAACTAGCTACATCAATACTTGAAATCAAATATAGAAGACAACAAACAACATGAAAATATACAATATCTATCTATCTTAACCAAATCGAAATGATTATATCTAAGAATACATACACAGTTGAGAATACAATTCACAAGATATCAGCGTATGTATGAGAGAAAAAACATGCATATTTATTAAGAAAGTAGGAGGAGAACATTACAACCAATAGATCTTTCATCATCAACCTACTCCAACTTCATTCCGTCCTCATCAAACCAAGTATCATCTCAGCAACATAACAGTACTCCAACTCTCATCAATTGAGAATCCAACAGCATAACACTACACAAATTTCTTCCTCCTAACACTTATATGGGTGCTCAATTTATAGGGAAATTGTAGGTAGTTTCTCAATAAATGGAATTCAATGGAGTATATAATGATCTCACGAAATTCACTGGACTAACCGCCTCTCATGGATCTGTCTAGAGTTCTTTAATATATAAGGCAGTTTACAGTCCTTTGCTTTGTGGCCAAGCTTGAGGCATACATAACATTTTATTTTATCAAAGCACATTTGAGTTGATGTATAATACTTTGTTCCTCTTCTTGAATACATTTTACAATCAACAATTTTGTGTCTAAAATTATTGCATGCATAAAAATAGCCATGGAAATGATTTGTGTACCTGGTGGAAGATTGTATTTTCCCTTTGCTTTCTTGAGGTGTTCTTCTTGTTTGCTGCATCTTTTGCTGGTTGGACTGGGTTTGCTTTGTCTTAAAATGTGTTGCATCATGTCCTGGTTTGTGGCAAGAGAAACATGTGATATTTTTCATAGGAGGAACGAATCTCCTTTGACATCTTCCAAATTTATTCAATTCATATTCAGGAGTGTGAGGGCCCTTTCCAACTGACCGTTTCATCCTTTCATTCTCTGTCCTACCATGTTGCTGCTTGATTCTATTTGTTTCTTCACAAATAATGTTCTTGCTAGATTCTATTTTTGTAGGAATCTGCTGAGCTGCTACATTTTCCTTTATAGATTTTACAAAGATTATTTTCTTGTTATCTTCTACCTTGGGCTTACTAGTTTCTCCTTCATATCCTATCCCAGCCTTTATGAGAGGAGATCTTTGAGCATTGAGAATTTGGTCCAACTGTCCAGAGCTTTTCATTAGAGGTGTATTCATTAATATTTCTCTTTGGGATTTTTCTAAATTCTTTCTTAGGCTCACTACTTCTTCTTCCAATTTTTCACATTCCAGATTTTTCTCTCTCATTTGTTGCAGCAGAGTGTCTTCTACTTTCTTTGCCTCTTCAAGCTGTGTCTTCAGGCCAATAATTTCTTTCCCATCTTCATATTCTCTCTCATCACATATTTGTGCCATTGTCTTAAGGTCTTTGTTTTCATTTTTAAATTTTTCTATTTCAGTCAAAGCAGTGTCAAGCTTGGCTTTTTCTTCAGCTGTAATTTCTTCATGGTTCTTATCTCCATTCACACTAGCAAGTACTTCATTTGATTGAATATTTTCCTGTTGACATGAATTTTTCTTCTTCTTAATTCTCTTATCCTTCTTGTCAATGCAATCCTTAGTGTTTACTCCATGCATGAGGTGCAATCTATCCCAGATTTCTTTTGCAGAGGTTAAATCCATTATCAACTCAAGGTCCTTGTTATGAAGACTGTTATATATCACACATTTTTCCTTGGCATTCCTCTGTTGTTATTTCACCATGGGGGAGTCTGTGTAGTAACCATCACATACAAGCTTCGATACTTCAGGTTCATAAGCCAATATTCCTGTTTTAACCTTATCTCTCCATTCAGGAAAGTTTATCGTACTTAACACAGGTACATTTTGATAGTCTATGAATTAACCAGATCTCCTTCAAGCTATTAGGCTTGCACCAAAGGAACCTGCTCTGATACCAATTGTTGGACCCTTAGTTAAACTGAGAGGGGGGGGGGTGAATCAGTTTAACACATTCATGGACTTTTAAAACTTTTTCATTAACACTTGTTTACACCTTCATTTCATGTTTATCTTAACTTATGAGTAATCTTAGAATGTGAGCAAAAAGCATTAGTATAATGTAACAGTAGACTTAATATGAGAGCAACAAGTATTAAGCAGATGAGATAAACCACATCAACACATAAACATCATGCACAGAGACACCAGATATAAGTGGAAACCCATAAAGGGAGAAAACCACATCTTATTATTATTGTGATGCAAAGGCAAGCTCCAACTCCCTTTCACCACTATTTTTCTGCAGGCACCAACCTATAGGAGGCTCCTACCTCAATTCTGCAAGCTACAAATTGCAAGGAAGCTCCAACTCCCATTAATTTTCTGCAGGCACCAACCTATAGGAGGCTCCAACCTCAGCCAGCTACAACTGACAGCTATCAAGCTACAACTTGAAGTGGAAGCACCAAATCCCATCTATTTTCTGCAGGCACCAACCTACAGGAGGCTCCAACCTCAGTCAGCTACTACTGACATCTATCAAGCTACAACTTGATAGGGAAGCTCCAACTTCCTTACTCTTTCAAAAGAAAACACTTGCTGATTTGCCTTGGATATTAGCTCTGTTCTGTAGCATATCTTCTGCTGTCCATCAGTCCTCATATCAACCCTGAATCATCTCTTCTCAGCTCCTCCTTCTTCTTGTCTCGCTACTTCATTTCTGCATTCTCTAACTTTTCACTACATCTCGTTCTGCTCCTCCTTCTTCTTATCTTTTATGCCTCAATCTTCGGTACTCTGCATTCTCTTTTCTTACGCTCTCTAGCTCTCTAACCTCTTGCAGCTTTCTTATTTTCTTCAACTCTCTTCAATTTTGCTGCACACCCTCTTCTTCTCTCACTCTTCTTTCATCAACATTCTCCCCTTGGATATTACCCTGTTTTATACAAAATAGCTTCATGGCTGTTTGTATTCTACTGGGAATTCGAAATGGACAACTATGTCTCTTTGCCTTCTGCCTTCTCATCTCTTTTATCCGCTCATTCAGAAAATATAACTGTAGGTACCAATTTAACATTACAGCGGGATATTTTTTCTCTTCCGGAGACTTGCCAATGCATCACAACAATATAAATTAATTAAAATATTACATTTAATTACAATGAGAGCTCTAGCTCACACATACAGCCTTTTGGATTGCTGCGCATTTGTCTTTTCTTTGACTATGTTTGTCCCTTTCTCTCCTATGTATGCCTTTCTGTTTATGGCTACTGCGTCACTCCTATATTTATGTAACTGCACTTTTTAAATCATGCGACTCTGTAACAACGCCTTTTAAATATATAACAGTGCCTTATATATATATATATATATATATATATATATATATATATATATAAGCAACTGCTGACTTTAAATCTGGGCAAATTCCAGCCCTTTACACAGCAAGTGTCTTGTTGATGTGGTCAGTTCCGAAAGCGTAACATACATACACCACGGCCTTTGTTTTATGGCCTGATGCAATTCCACACATCGCAATCATATTATATTAATAATCACCCTCCACCTTAAGTCGAGGCCTATGGGTCCTTAGACCACGCGACACATTTCAATACAATCACAATAACATTTTATATATATAACCCAATTTCATTTCTCAGCACTATTATACAGATTTTAATCATACAAACTGTCTTTTTAATACGCCTTAAATCAACTCTCGGCGTAAATAGTAAAACCTGTTCAAAAATATAAAAAACCTTTTTCAGGCCCACCTCCCACATTTTCCGATGCGATATAATACTCCTCCAGCGATTACCAATTGCGATTGATCACAATCGCAAACTTCATTAACTTGCTCCAATGCGATTGATATGCTCCACAAATTTTCGATTGCGATTGATCCGCTCTTGCTCCGATTGCGATTACCCCGATCCAATGTGATGCGATTACTCCGATTGTGATTAATCGCAATCGCAACTTCCAGTTGCATGTTTTGATATTCTGCCATTTTTCCGATGCAATCAGTCACTATTCACTTAAATGTGTCGATGCGATTAGAACTGGAACTCAAACCAATAAAATTATAATTTATAGACCCATCGGGTCCGGAACTCAATCACAATCGCAATCCTTTATTGTCATGCTCCGATGCCCTGCTCCTTCTCCGATGCGATTACTTTGATCCGATGCAATTAGGCCAGACTTCAAATACGTTTGAATCATAATTCATATACCCATCGGGTCTGGAACTCAATCGGAACTCTGGTCGATATGTTTCGCTGCCAGTCCTTTCTCCGATGCGATTGGGTGAGGGTCCCACAGCATAAGACTTTTGTTTGACTTAAATCCGAACAAACCTTTTGTATTCTTAATTTCGCATCCATAAATATAATATACATATGCCCATCAGGTCCAAGCTTTCATCGCAATCGCAACTCTTTGTTTACCTGTTCCGCTGCATAGTTTTTCTCCGATGCGATTGGGAAAGGGTCCCACATTATGGTACTTTGGTTCTTTCAATCATAAAGCGCTCCATATAGTTTAATATATATTCTTTGGACCTTT
Organism: Pinus albicaulis; assembly: GCA_034641835.2. Classification (NCBI taxonomy): domain Eukaryota; kingdom Viridiplantae; phylum Streptophyta; class Pinopsida; order Pinales; family Pinaceae; genus Pinus; species Pinus albicaulis. Next base: position 1,249,801,998 of record CM076579.1, on the reverse strand, counting down.
GTGCATAAGACGCAATATATTTAATGCACTGCATATATACTCCAGCGTGGGTAACGATTCTCGGAATGAGAGATTTATATATATATTTTGCTGCTTGGGTTATACGATTCCTGGAATTGTGTTTATGTTATATGTAACGCCCGGCTGCGTAATGATTCTTGGAATAAGATTTATATATATTTATATATACTTGCCTCTTGGGTTATATGATTCCCGAAATTGTGTTTATGTATCCTCCAGCCCGGGTTACGATTCCCGGAATTTATGTTTAGTGTATCTACCAGCTGGGGTAGTGATTCTCGGAATTAAAAAATGGCTTTGCCTCTGCTGTGATAACGACTCTCCCTATGCCTCTGCTGTGATAACAGCTCTGCCTCGTCTGATGCTCTCTCTCCTTTCTCTATCTTTGCCTTTGCTTCTGTTCTACTGTTTGACTATTGCATTTCGACATTCTCTTCTGCCTTCGTTATATACAAACGATTACTGCCTCTGCCTCTGCTTCTTGACCATTTCATCTCTGCCTCTGCCTTTGCTGTTCCTATCTCTACCTCTTTGCTATCTCTGCTGCTCTCTTTTCTGCCTCTTCTACTTGTGTTATGCTCTCTCTTCTGCCTCTGCTACTTCTTTGACTGATGTTGCTCCCTTAATTCTCTTTTTGCTGTCTCTGCTACCTCTCTTTTTTCTTCCTCTTCTCCTTGGCTAATGTTTCAAGTGCTCCTCCTTTGTCATCTCCTTTGCCATCAATGACAACATTTCCAACATCAACTTCATTTGGCCCAAAATTCTTCTGTCAAAAAATTCCTTACCTGCCTTCTCTAATCTTTAAATATGCTTTTGGGCTATCTCATGGGTAGTTTCATACTTGGCCTTTTGATCTCTCAGGATGCCAATTTTTGCTTCCAATTTTTATATCTCTTGTGACTGAAGGGTCATACTTTCCATGGCCTTTGACAGCTGGACTGTCCTACTAGATGTTCTAGCAGTTGTGGGAACAACTGATGGGATTGTCGAAATGGGGAAAACTTCCACTGGGATGAGTGCTACTCGAGCTGCTTCTTCTTTCTCCTTCAACAACTTCTCCATCTCGTTTTCCATCTGTTTGATTTGGGTAGATTGTTCCACAACTAATTTCAATAGCTCTGCCTTATATGAATCGTATTTCTCAATGCCTTTGGCCAAGGGGTCTTCTATTACTGGCATCTTGAGTTGTTTCCTGAGGGCTGCTGCATCAGAATTCTTCTTCTTCAAAATATCCTCCATAACCTGAAAATTGGCTGGGTCATGGCCCAGCTTCACTATTAGCTATTATAAAGACCTGATCCTTGAGTATTTAGCCATGGTAGATATCTTTTCTATCTTGATTTGTGATTATAAATGGATAAGGATACCTACAGCTTTGACAATGTCATAGTAGTACTTGTCAAGGTGGAGGCCACCATCCCTCCTGTTTGCTTTTGTAAATCCATTTTGTCAATTGGATGGATGTCCTTGGCATTAAATTTTAATGGTGCCTTCTTGTAATCTCCTGCTCCTTGGGGTTGCGGGATCAAGGCTTCTATAAATTCCATCTACATCCTTCTATTCTTAGTGTTAAAAGCAGACAACAACATGCTTTGTGAACTTGGGGTCTACTTTCAGAATTGATTGTAAGTTTTAGTCTTCAGCACCTCATTTCTAAATTTTTTTTCCTTGAATGTGTCATACACTGATTTTTCTTGGCCTTCTTATGGTAGGACTGAAAGAAGATGTCCACAAGGCCTGCTACTGTAGAGATATTGTGGTTGTAGATGTATAGGAGGCCATTGTTTGACCACCCACTGGAGATGGCCTAGGGGGGTTTGAAATATAAACCATTTTTTGCTGTCCTGATTCTCCTCCTTGATCAATATCCAAATGAACTCAGGCCCTCTTCCTATTTATTATTTTGAATTCTTCACTAGAGGCACGAATCACTGAAGGTGAATAATCCTTTCTTGGTGCTCTATTGTATTGTTGAGTGTGCTAATGGCTAGGTGCATAAAAAAATCCACAAAATCCTTGTATGTATAATTCCTCTGATCCTTTAATAGTAGGGTGGTCCAGAACATGATAGATTGGGGTTCACCATATTCATTTAAGTTGGTCATTTGAAATTGAAACCTTCTAGGCTCAAAATGAAAAAAAATATATACCAACACAGAGGAGTATTTGAAAACCTCCTCGGTATCAAACTTTAACAACTATCCATGAATGGCCTCTGCAAGAAATTAATCATAATTGAAAAGGACTATGGGTTTAGCATCTGAGGAAAGAGTGGACAGAAAACCTATCATAGCTTCCTCTACCCACTGATCAGTGTGATAACCCGACAAATAAGATAAAACAAATATAATGTGATTGGTCCTAATAGAAAAGGCAGATAAGAGATTAGGGGGATTCTTTGTGGCCATTGGGTTATCAGGGGCCATGGAAAGTTTCAAATTTTTGGCTCTATTGGCAGGGTCAAGCTTTTGATAACATTCTATGAGGGATTCCTATGAGAAATGGACTACTTGTTCAGGAGTGGGGGCCTGCATCATCTGCTGGATGGATTGGGCATTGATGGAAAACATGATTTCTCCTGTTGGGGTGACTATGGTCCAGTGATTTATGTCATAACAACTTCGACACTTCCTGATGAAATCTGGGAAACTATGGGTTTTTGGGAAGGTGTAAAGAGGTAACTGAGTCTCCCATAGGCTAATTTCATCAAATCTTTCAATAAATTAGTATTCAAACTAGAATTAGACATCAAATAAATAAAAATCCGACTCGGTCTCATGGATTTTGTATTCTTTGTCTTCTATAGCCAAGTGATCCTGGTCCACTTGTGGGTAGACCATAGGATTAAAAGGTCATTGATCTAGCTTCGAAGGAATTCTATTCAATGATTCTTCTTTCACAATCCTATAATGAAGAAAGGGATGACAGAGGGGGGAACCGAGAGAGGGAAATGATTGTGGGTAAAAACTAGGGAAGGGATACGACAACAGGGGATAGTAACCGAGATTGACAGTCTAAAGGAGCCCCGTAATATGGTTTTGCAGAGTGCTGACAACTCTTTTTTGAAATTCAAAATTTCTCCAGTAATACCTACAAATTTAATTCTTATGTTGGATTGACAATACTCACAGAGTGAATTGTGTAATTATGCCAACATTTGGCTTTCAAAAACAAAGATGCGGTGGTGTGGAGGTGGCGCAAGTTCATTGGATAATGACTTGACCTTTTATGGCACAACAGTTTTCTTAACGAGGGGGGATGTGATTAAAGCGGAAAACAAGAGAAAAAGTGGCGTGTCTAGTACATGCAATGGTAAAAAGGCGTGGCAATTTGGTGAGTGGTGCAAAGGGATTTTTGGTGGGGGCTTGTGAGTGGTAAATGGTATTGGAGAGGGGGCTGCGGAGTAGCCATGGGTGTGACACGTATCCGAACGGGCGGTATAGGATACCACCCATTTCGGACCCCCTCCTTTATTAACCTTCTGCAAATTGGGGGAGGCTAAAAGGTGATGTGAACCATGCAATGCACGGAGGTGAGCGGTGGATAGCAGAGAGGTGTGGGAAGTTTAGCATAGACATGAGAGGGAAAGGAACATGTGGTTCCACCCAAAATTGAAAAGATTTAGGTATTTTTTTTGAGATACATCGCATTCGTGCTAATATCACATTTCGAATCCTGCTGATTTAAAATTTTTCTTTTTAGAAATTATCTTTTAACATTTCCGATGTGCGCATTGCGATCGGGTCCCACTCATTGCACATCGCACTTCGGTGATCTTAACACTTACCATGGGCGATATCTTTTAAAACATGCGATGTATGTTTCGTGGACCATGGCCACGTCATTTGCCACATCACTGCCACGTCATCTACCACATCATCGTATATCAACTGCAGGCTGTGAGGTTGGGGCCACATCATATACCATGTCACCCTGACACATCACCCTGCCACGTTAGCCCATATCGCACTTTGGCGATAATAACTCTTATCTTTGCACTTATTCTTTAAATTATGTGATTTGCGATTTGCGACTAGGTCCCACTGCATTTCATATCGCACGTCAACACTTTTTACTTTTACCTCCAACGATAATCCTTTGAAACTTGCGATGTGCGATTGCGATCAGGTCGCATCGCAAAAAAATTAAAGTTGCGGGCACTTAAAGGTAATTTATAGAAGGTGCGAAGTGCGCCATGTGACACACTAAATGCTCGGAAGTGAAAAAAGGTGGAAGGTAAGGAAGATATGAAATACAAAGGCTTGCATGTGGATTTCGGTAATGTATGAAGTTTGGATGTGTCCCACTTCATCGCGTCAGCAGAAACATAGGGTTTAGCATAAGTTTTAAGAAGTAATGTTTAAAATTTGTGGGCTGCAAAGTGTTGGTAATAGGTAAGGCATTATTTGTGCGCCATGGGTGGATGGGTCCTGTATCGTCGAAAATTGAAATTTGAAGGGTTTATAAGATAAGGCAATTGAAAAACAATGCGATTTGGCTGGTGAAAAAAGCGATTTGGGCATATGGTAATGAAATAAAAGGGAAATGACTTAGCAAAAAATGAAAATGCGTCGGGAGATTATGAAAGGAAATGTATGGAATTATATGGAAACATATGAGCGGGGAATGAAATGTGAATAAAGGGAATTTAAGTGAAAAAGGAAGTCTGGTGGGTGAATGAAATGGAATGAGGGTAGAAATGAATTTTGATCACCATCACACCTTATCATTAACACTCTCTTCCTTCTTTTCTAAAAATAAATGACAGACATGGAATATCATTTTCAGTAATGACAAATCTAGGAAATCATCAGTCACCTGGTGATACTGTGCAATACAGAAGTCTAATAGTGGCTCCAGCTGGGGATGGCGGCTCCTTCAGGAGGTGTGAAGAACACCTCAGACTAGTGGCCTAATCCATTGGCTGATCCCAACCCTACAACCCAATATTCTCTATGGTTGAAAAACCTTCAAGCGATGTTCAATACTCTTTGCAATCTATAATATGGAACACACTTGATCTTGAAGCTAAAAAGTCACCTGAAACCAAAAAATAGAAAAATTCTCAAAGTACTAAGCTCATCTGCACACCTACCTAACCAATCTACAATTCTAATCATTTTTCTTCCTTTGGGGTGCATTTAGACTTGTAGACCCTAACCTCATTTTTTTCCTTTTGAATTTATAACCTATCACCTATCCCTTATTCTCCTATTGGTTCAGATTAAGCTATTGAACCAATGTCATTTTCTTCCTAGCTACTGATAATCCAAGATTAAATGGTTTGGAAAATCTTCATTTTCTAACCTATTAGGAGAAAATTCAAAATTGCACAATCATGCTTAGACTGTATGATTGCACAAGAAACTTTTCAATAGTAGTGGCACTTTGATTCGCAACACTTTCAGAAAAAAAAAAAAAAAAAAAAAATAAAAATAAATAAAAATAAAAATAATAAAATAATAAAATAATAAAATAAAATAAAATAAAATAAAAATAAATAAATAAATATATATATATATATAGACTAGGCTTATGGCCTTCACCTCGGCCTTCAACCTTGTCCAATGGATTTTTGAACATAGTAGGACTATGGTATTTACAATGATGAAAGTTTAATATGAGAGAATGAATAATGTATGGGCCTTTCCACAGGTTGTCAAACTTGCCATGCTTACCTTTGTCTTCTCTTTTGGAATCCCATTTCAGCACTTTATCTCCAATATTGAAATCATTTTCTTTTGTCCTTTTGTCAAAAATATTCTTCATATTCTCTTGCACCACCTGAGTTCTGTTGTACACCTATTCTCTGGACTGATGCAGCTGAATGGTCTAGCTTATTATTCTTTGCACATCATTTTCTCCAGCCTGCGATTCTTGAATGAGTTTCATGGATAATACTCCTAAAGATGTTGGGAAAACTGCATCCATTCCATAGACTAATTGGTATGGTGACATGCCAATTGACTTCTTGGTCGTCAATCTGTCAGCCCACAATGCATGTACCATTTTGTTATGCCAGGATTTATTATTGTCTTCCAACAAATTTTTGATGATGTTGACTAGGCTCTTGTTGGAGGACTCAACTAATCCATTACCTTGAGGGTAATAAGTTGTTGAATGCCCCAAAGAAATGTGATATCTGTGGAAAAAATCTATCATATTTTTTGACTTAAAAGCAGCAGCATTGTTTGTAATGATTTTCCTAGGACAACCAAATCTGGATAGGATTTTGGCTTCAAGGAATTTGATAATCATTGAGTCAGTACTAGTTTTGGAAAGGATGGCCTCTATCCATTTGGTAAAATAGTATGTAGTAGTGAGGATCCATTTATGTTGGCCAGAGGAGGAAGGGTGAATTTCTCTAATGAAGTCTAAACCCCATTATTGGAAAGGAGCTTCAACAGAGATAGGTTGTAGAGGTGGAGGTATCAAGTTTCTTTTTCCCTCGAAGATTTGGCATTTATGATAGGCGACTACCATTTTGTGGGTGTCTGGGAAAAGGGTAGGCCAATAGAAACCAGCTCTAAGGATCTTATTAGTAGTGGTTTTCCAGTAGAGATGGCCCCAATAATCCCCTTCATGGAATTGTTTTGTAATCCTATCTGCCTCTTCTTGAAGAAAAAATTTAAGCAATATGCCTCCAGAATCTTTCCAGTTCAAAAAATTTTCTAGGATGCAGAATTTTACAACTTTCAATTTCAAAGTTCTTGCTTTTTTTTGGGACAAACCAGGAGGAGCATTTAAATAAAATAGAAAATATAGTATATCTACGTACCAGGGAGAATTTAGGAATGCTTCCTCAATAGGTGGATTCGCCAGCTCCTCTTGTTCATCGAGTGAGTGAATAATGTTAATATATAGTGCTTGAAAGTTTGTTTCAGCCATCAATTTGGCTAATCCTTGTCCCTTGATTAGTTTGGTGGGTCTGATCTCTAGGTCATACTATAAGATAACAAAAATCCACTTCCCTTTTTATCCATTAGGATCATGTGTTAGGATGTCTTTGACAACTGTATGGGGCACAAATGCATTTATGTGTGAATGCAGAATATAAACTCTAAAATCCTTCAGTGATTTGATCAAGGCAAAAGCCTACTTTTCCATGATATTTTCCTTCAAGGGTGCATCTCTTAAAGCTTGGCTGCAAAATGCTATGGGATGCTATTTTCCATCCTTATTTTTCTGTAGCAATACAACATCAATTGTGTGCACTGATGAAAAGTAGAAGATAATGAAATCCTTGGTGAAATTAGGGCTGATTAGGACCGGTGCTGTAGTGAGTGCCTGCTTTACCAGGTCGAAGGAATGTTTCGCCTCCCTGGTCCACTTAACTCCTAAATCTCTCTTGATCATGTTGGTGATATTCCTTAGGATTTCTGCAAGTTTTTCTATAAACCTCCTCAAAAAATTTATCTTTCCAATGAAAGATTGTAGCTCTTTAATGTTTCTGGGATGAGTGATTTGCAGTATGCCCTCAATTCTTTTGGGGTCAATCTTGATTCCTTCTTATGATATGATGTGGCCTAGTATCTTTCCTTCTTCAAGACCGAATAATGATTTCTTAGGATTCAGAGATAAACCAAACCTTCTGTATTTTTCAAAAACTCTTCTCAAATGGGCCAAATGTTCTTCATCAGTTTTTGAATATACTATAATATCATTAAGATACATCACAATGAAAATACCAATTTCTTCTGAAAAAAAATATCTATTTCTCTCTGAAAAGTGGCACCAGCATTTATTAATTCAAAGGGAATTTTTACATACATGAAGGTTCCCCAAGGGGTAGTAAAAGCTGCTTTTTGTTGATCATCTGGATGCACCAACACTTTATTGTATCCTAAAAATCCATCTAGAAGGGAGATTCTTTTGGAGCCCACTACCTTTTGTAATATGTGGTCCATATTTGGTAAAGGGTAGTTGTCCTTAAGAGATGCCTTGTTAAGATTTTTGAAATCAATGCAAAGTCTGATCTCACTCGTCTTCTTTCTTACTGGTACAAGATTGTAAACCCATTTGCAGTATATGATCGGGACTATTATCTTGGAATCATACATATTCTTGATCTCCTTCTCAACCAGAGGAATTTAGATAGGATTTATCCTGTGCAATTTATGTTTGAAAGGCTTTTGATTCTCCTTGAGTGGAATTTTGTGCTGGATAATATTAATATCATAAGCTTACAGGTCTTCATAACTCCAAGCAAACACATCAATAAAATCTTTGAACAAAGCTATGTATTTCTATTTTATGGATGTTGGAAGTGTTTTTGATAACTTTACCATCTTGGGCTCCTGATCACTACCGAGATTGCATTCTTCGATACTTTCTTCTGTATATTCCATTTTTGGTTTCTTAGACACATCATTGAAATCAAATAGTTCCTCTAGAGGGACAAGTCCTATAGGCATGGTGTTGTCTTTGAATTCCAGTACTTCAAATTCTTCCTTTTCTGGATCTTCATGCACCTTTTTTCTATGCTTATCTTCATTTCCTGAAAAATTAACATCAGAATGGTGAGGGGGCTCCTACCTACACATTTTATCTCTAGTGGAACAATATTCTTCACAGTCTCAGTCCAAATTGGAATCTTCAAACTCACCCTTAGATTGCAGGAAATTATCAATCTGTTTGTCATCTTTAAAGACTTGCCAATATCTCATATTGTCAGGAACTATTGGAAAATGTTTAACCTGCACTGTATACTATTTGTTGGGATGAGGTAATTGACAAGTGCTGGCTAAAAATGCTAACCCATTAGCTAGGATATTCTAATTCCTTGGAATTGCAGCAAGGTCATATTATTCAAATGTTTTCAGGATGTCAAGGGCATCATTCCTGTATGCTCTCAATCTAGGGTGCTTGGCTAAATATTCTCCCATGATTTGTTTAATGACCAGCTCAGAATCCCCATGAACATATATTCTTTTGGCTCCTAGTTTCTTCAGTAGTTATAAAACCAAAAGGAGTGCAACATATTCTGCTATATTGTTGGTACACTGAAATTTTAGCTTGTAAGAATGCACTTCTGCATAGTTACTATTAGTATTGCACACCCACACACCTGCTCCTGAGCCAGCTTTTCAACAAGAACTATCAAAACTCATGTTCCAAAAAGTTTCATTTTTAGATTTGTCTTGCACAATTTCCATTTGGTATGACTGTTCTTTCTTATGGTCTTCTTCTCTTCCAATTACTTTCCCATTAATATTTAAATCATTGTAAATAATAAAGAATCAAGGTTAGAGTGGACATAATACAGGGGATAGTTATGAGACTTTTCCTGACTGCTCACCATGTATTTCATTAGAGTCTCCCTATTCAATATCCTTTGTTGGCCAAAAACTAGTATGGTAGCATAGGTCATATTCATTTCGAGGGTTCCTGAAAGCTTGGCTCCCCATGTACGTGATAAAAGCATACCATATTTGGGGGGGATGTCAACCACCACTATGTCCATCACTAGAATCTTAGCTGGTATCCGGGCTAATGTAATATAGTGATCTTTGATGAGGCCCAAACATTTAACCTTGCTAGAGTCAAATGAGTACAGGTCTTTGTAGGGTCTAGTTATCTCCAGGCCAAGTTTCTCCATAACTACCTTAGGCATGAGGTTATGAGATTCACCTGAGTCTATCATGGCGTTATGGAGGATCTTATCATGAACATTCAAACTGAGATAAAATGGGGGAACACCTCCCTCCTGGAATTTTCCCTCTACTTCTAGCCCAAAAAAAATTTCAGGTTTGTCATCATTTAGATTGACAGTATCAGTGATTTCTCCTATGTTCAACGCTTTTAGGATTTGGGACCTATATACATATTGGTTTACCAATTCAATGAGAGGGACAAATTTTTTTTTTCCAATTTCATTCTCAATGCTGAATGGTGTCTGTGTCTTTGGCAGATTTGAATCATTCTTCTCAAGCACTATTTTTGCAGCAATTTCAGATTGTTGACTTGTATTAGGGATATAAACTGGAACATTTTTGCTAGGGCTGACTGCTAATCTACTAGTGTTGCTTTCTAGATCATTATTTCTAGCTATTTTAGTAATTTTCTTTGAACTCTCTGTTTTTTTCTTGGGATCAGCTTCAGGGACCTTCGTAACAGAGTTTTCATAATTCTTTCTCTTGGGAATATTCAAATTTTTCTTTCTTTGGTGATTATATTGTCTATGCACCTCCATGATGACATTCTCGAATCCTTGTTTATAATATTCAAACTCTTAAAATTCAACTTCAGTTTGAGTCGAAGAAAATAAGTCTTGTTCTTCTTCAGAGAGGAAAACAATTTCTTCATTATTAATTCCCATCAGATTAATTTGAATATCTTCTAGTTCTTCAACCACACCCTCATCCTCATCAACATAATTTTCTTGGAATGGGGGCCTAATTTGGTGGTCAGGCCCTCTTTTTTCTCTTTGTCTTATTTGAGGGGGGTTTCTTCTAAATATTTGGTTTCTATTTTGAGGAGTCGACTGATTTTCCCTAGGGACAACTCTCTCATTCAAGTTGATTTTCTCCATCATTCTCTCCATGGTTCTCACCAGGCTATCAATCTTAGCATCAGAGGTGGAGGCTGCAGGCTCTTCCCTAATAGTAACTCTCTTCTCTCTTCTCATTCCAGCCCTTTTCACATTCAGGCTGGATTCCACACTTACTGAACCCCTCTACATGTCTTCCAATGTAGATGGGTCTTTTTCTCTCAGTTGATAAGCCATCTCTGTGTCAAAACCATCTGAAAAATTCATTAGGGCTAAACCTTGTGGGGGTTTCATGTGAGGAGGGAGGGCGTTGTATACATTTTTGAACCTTGTATAGTAATCTTGGAAACTCTCTCCGACATTTCTCTTGATGTTTTCATATTTTTATAAGACTTGGAGAGGATTTTTCTTAACTTCCCATTTATTTATGAACAGTTGGTGAAGGGCAGGGAGGTCATGGACACTGTTAGGGGTCAACCCCTTGAACCATTTCTTTACTTCTCCCCCTAAAATTTGAGCAAGAATTTTTTTACATGGATTATATTACACCCATAAGCCGGAAGAATTTTCTTCCTCTACACTGTGCTGGAATATATCAATCCGTAAATCTATTTCTCTCACATATCTACGCAAATATATCCACTAGGAGATCCTAAGAACAACGATCCTCTCCCAATTATAGTTGGACTATCCAACTCCTATTGGATAGAGAAAACTATTCCTACTACTTAATTTTCCAAATCAATGTCTATTTTGAAGCCTCGATGCCTTCACTTCCTCTTTCTGAACCACATTTCATAAATGTTTCGTACTGGTTTCTCAATTCGATCAACATGAGAAACCTAACAACACCATCATTCTGCAACACAAAATATGAATCAAAAGAATTTCTAGGAGAGGGTTATTTATTCTCTTTTACTCACAAAAATATTTTCTCTCTACTACAAATTCTCCTCCACTCTACAACACAAATCATCCCCAAATTCTGAGTATACACTCTGATATATCTCTGAAATATAATGAGATTATCTTCATCAAGCTATACTCAGTCACAAAACCCCCACAATGGTATACAAACATACTCTCAAAACAACCAACCAAATAGTCTCACAACCTTCTTCTATTTATCATTGTCCGAGATGACTAACTCATTAAATGCTACATGTTATGGGTCACTCAATAACTCATTTCACACACTTCATATTTGGTTGAAATAGGCTTCTTGAAAAAATAAAACCACTTACTCCACTATAATTTTCATATCTTCAAACTTGATCTTCTTCTAGAGGCTCCATTTCCTTTTCTAGCCATATGCCTAAGATTTCTGAGCAAGAACATAAACACAACACCAAAATTAGATGAGTAGCGTGATAATTTGGGAGAAAAAATTATGAAAATTCTCAGTCTCATGCACAACACTGGACAAACTTGATCGATCACGTGCACAGGACTGTCTCCTAGCAACTGGAGCTTTTCAGTCGCACTGATGACCCATCATCCATGCAATTGGAGTAGAGTATGGTCAGAAACATCTTTCTTCAGCTCAGAACCTGCCCAAAATTATTCTAGAGTTTAAAAAGCCTCTATAGGACCTCTGGAAGCCACTGACACCTCTGCAACACTTCACCAAATCACTTCCACATCACTATCATCATCATAAGTCAAACTAGGTTGACTTAGATGACAACCAAAAACCATACTAGAACCGGGGCCATTAAACTGCTCTACGATAGCTCTACCATAAGTATGTAGTTCCATAATGTATCAGATATCCTCCAAGACCTATACTACCATCTCAAGAATTTGTTGACAGTTTTAAATCCTCTCCAATCCCAATGTATAACATCATAAACATGAGAGAACTAATCCAGTACATGGAGACCAAATTAGCAAGGCTCCTCAACTTTAACTCCTGTAGCAGCCAATACATGTAGCAATAGCAACATGATCAATCAACAGGTTCAATAATATCATCACCTCTTCAATAAAAATCCTCCTCTACACAACTGATCATCATGGGAAGGCTTCCAAACCAGTGCAACACACCGCCATGCAACAATCATGAACATAAAAATATGACCATGAGGACCATGAAATCATCTCTAACCTCACATTATCATGCTACAATCATGACCATAACCATGTTACCATGAGGACCATGAAATCCTCTAATCACACTCTATATGCAACACCTGCAAGTCACATCCCCATTCTAGTATACATACAAAGGAAAATCTACATATCATCCATACACAAACCACCTATAGCCACACATAATATGCATAACAAACTGTTCAGCAACCCATGCTACTAGGTTGACATCAATGCCAACCACCAACCAATATGCAACACTACAAAACACATCAATGCCAAAAATGTCCCCCTTTAACATCGATGTCAACCCCAGCTTAAGCAATCATTTGAAATCATCCTCTAAAAACTGATCAACATCCTCACATTCAACCCCTTTAACGTTAATGGAAAAGGGATAAATATTTCAAGGGTGAATGATATATACTCATCTACATGAAATTAGCTCCATAAAAAAAAATATACTGCACTCAATATCATATGCAAGTAATGAATATTGAAGTTTAAGACTAAGAATAACAACACCCCCCCCACATAACTGAAAATATGTCCACTAAAATCCCCCTGGACACAAGCTATGTCCAATAAGAAACACACTAGAGAAATAGTATACATATCTCATAAGGAAAGATAGAAATAACCAAAAACAACAATAACTAAACACATTATCTCTCTCCTGAATCAACAACGTAACCCATGTCATAATAGCAACAACAGATCAAATCACCAACATATAGCAACAAAAACATAATATGACTAGCTAGCAGTAGCAACTCTATTCAAATCCATAACAAAAACAACATATATCAAACCACTCTGAAGCAACAAAAAGAAATAAATCCTTTCCACAATGTACTCTCTAGCAGCAAAAAATTCATATATCAATAGAAGCAATGTCTATCTAGAAGCATCATTTCTCTGAAGTAGACATGGTAGCAGAAAATACATGATGAAAAATTACAACAGTATGATCAACCATACTCTATTGAATGCAAGCATGTCCATGGATGAATACATAAAATGATATATATAGTTTCCAATGCCTCCTTTCCATATGTAAGAGGCTACTCCACATGGACCGAGGACTATGACCAAATGATATGTAACATAGTACAAGGATGCATAAACCTATTACATGCTTCTAAGATGATAATACATGATTGTACAATTACATGAAAAATCCCATACATATGATTGATCGATGAATCACATGACTATTTCTTAATGTATACATGACTCTAGATATTTTTTCCATCACACATATGAGAGTATACATGAATGATGCATGAAACACATGGTCGTACTGACACTACTGACAACAAATACATAATTTTCAATATGGCTTCTGTGATCCATAGCTTTTATAACGACATGTTTTATTAAAAATCACATATCAAATAATTTGTTCGATGTGTTTCAAACCAGTTAGTGTGGTTCATCATCAGAACCGATGAGAAAACAGATCAAAGTATTCCACTATAAAAAGATGAGGAGACGAGTTAACTAGATTTTGGATGGAAAACAAATAGTTTAACCCAAGAGTAGGGAAGGTCAAAAAATGGAAGTTAAATTATTTATAAATATTTTGATACATAATATTATTTAAAGAAAAGTTGTTAATCTCAAATTTAAATTTAGTTATAAAAAAAAATGTTATTGAGTAATAAAATTTTATTGAATGGTCTCAATTTATAAGAAGGTACAACTTAATTAAGTAAAGGCAAGGCTTATTTATAAAATTAAATGTTGTTAAATAATAAAATTTTATTGAATTGGCTCAATTTATAAGAAGTTACAACCTAATTAAATAAAGGAAGGGAGGGTTTTTTTTTTTAAAAAGGCACCGATAGTTAGGAGTATAGGGTAGGGATCCAACTCCTGCTAAGGCTCTAGCCATCATCCTTGTTCAGGTTGATAGGCCTTTTCTATTAACCAAAGGATCTATGAACATGTTTCCGACATTAAACATGGAAGATCCCGTTCCTCCTCTTTAGCTGAACATGCAGAAAAGACTAACCATCACATATGTATTGAAGAAGCTAAAGTTCTTGCCAATGTCGATCATTTTCATCACCGTAAGCTAAGGGAGGCTTTATAAATTGAGAAAAGGCCTATCAACCTGAACAAGGATGATGGCTAGAGTCTTAGTAGGAGTTGGATCCCTGCCCTATACTCCTAAGCATTGGTTCCTTTTTCGAAAAAAAAAACATCCCTTTATTTAATTGTATTGTACCTTCTTATAAATTGAGGAAATTCAATAAAATTTTATTATTTAATAAAATTTAATTTTATAATTATCCCTTCCTTTATTTAATTAGGTTGTACCTTCTTCTAAATTAAGCCTATTCAATAAAATTTTATTACTTAAAAACATTTTATTTTATAATTAAATTTAAATTTGAAATTAACAACTTTTCTTTAAATAATATTATGTATCAAAATATTTATAGATAATTTAAATTCCATTTTTTGACCTTCCCTTCTACTGGATCAAACTAGTTGTTTTCCATCCAATGACTACTTAACCCATCTCCTCATCTTTTTATAGTCGAATACTTTGATCTGTTTTCTCATCGGTCCTAATGATGAACCACACTGGCTGGTTCGAAACACATCGACCAAATTATTTGATATGTGATTTTTACTGAAAGATATCATTATAAAAATGAATACATAGTTGAACCAACTCACATAACTCAATATGAAACATATGCCAAACATGGCTCTCAACACTAAGCATGAAACATACAAGAATAAGACTCTCTCATACATGGTTATCACAACAATCCTCTCATCAATGCATGTCTAATACAATGTAAAATTGAAAGTACATAGATCATATGATCAACCACATGTACTCCTTATCGAAGCAAGATAATGTCAATATATATCACATAAGATACATGTATCGCACTCTCCAAATAATCAACCATGAATCAATATTCCAATAATAATAATAAACAGTCCATAACAATACATAGTGGCCCAACAATTAACATATATCAATAGCATCATAAATCAACAACATATCACATCAATAAGCCAAATATATTAACTTTCTATAGCTATACATGGAAGCAACAATAACCATCATATGTAGCAAGAAACTCTACAAGAAAAGAAAAATTGTTAGCAACAATAAGAAAATGATGTAATCAAAGAAGCAACATCACATCAGAAACTATAAATATCACTCATGTTGTCGCACAGAATGCCTAGGAACCACGACAACGGCTTAGATCGGGGGCTATCACCATGATCCCCAATCTCTCTATCTAATTTGTCTCCTTGCAGACTAAGGGAGGTAAACCCTAACAAAAATGAAGAAGGAGAACTAGTTGAAAACGAACCAATTCAAGAGACAGAGTTAAATGACCAAGTACTTGTTAAGATTAACAAGATTTTACAAATCCAATTAGATTTGAATCTTTAAAACCAGTGCCTTGTGGATTCAAAATATCTCGTTATGAAATTAAAATCATGTAATTGATAGGTAACTGTTGCAATGGAAAATCAATCCACCATGATGATACTCAATAAAACACCCTCAAAATTATGCATTAACAATGTTTGATAAAGACATGCAATTTATCATCACTTGAAATATTCTCAAAGTTGACTAAATCAATTAATCACCAATTTCAAGCAACTTAAAACCACAATTAAAGATAGTTCAACAATCATCAACCATCACTAAACATAAAAATACTCCGAACCAACAATTTAAACTTCGAAATGAAAATATTGTCATGAGAGAACCATCAAATTTAAAAGTTAGACATTTCCGAATTAAAATGATATTCTAAAAAAATTCCAATTCAAAAAAAATCTATAGTCAAACTTTAGATAGAAAGAACTTTAAAGCTCACCTTGACTATGTAAAAAAATTTAAATTTTTTTTTTTGAAATTTTCCAAAGTTAAAAAAAAATTAAAATTTTTGGACTTTTTAAAGTTTTTAAATTTTCTTGTCTAAATTTAATAAATCTAAAATTCTAAAAATAATAAATCTAAAGCTTAACTCTAGAAATCTAAAATAAAAATAAAAAAAAATGAAAGAGTTGAAAAGTGTTAGTATTTATTTATTTATTTTTATTTATTTTTAAGTGTTTTTTTTTTAATCCAAATATTAAAACTTAAGGAAAGCTAAACTATATCAAAGCTAAAAAAGAAAAATTAAATTGAACGTAAATGTTAACTAAACACACTCAGCAAAATCGAAGATTTAAAACTAAAACTATAGCTCGAAATTTTGAAAAAAATAAAATCCAAAATTAAAACTAAAGCTAAAGTAAAAAAATCTAAAATCTAAAATCTGAAATCAAAAAATAAAAATTTGGATTTGCGCAATTGTTTTGTTTGTTTAGGTGTACCGACAGCGTATGGACGAAAGGGAGGATGGCTGAGTGCGGATGTACGGACGGCGTAGGGACAGTGTGAAGGACTACTGCATCAGAGATGGGAATGTACGGACAGTGTGAAGGAGCAGGCATAGGGAAAACTAGCAGGGAAATGCCAAAGAGGCAGTGTACAGATAAGGACAGGAAAATATGCAGAGGAGAAATGGATGAGATCTAAGGATGTGGAAAAGATCTGGGGCAGAGTGAACAAGGAAAATCACAGATTATGACAGCCAATAAGGAGAAAGATGCATGCGGTAAAGATTATCTTAGGCAGAACTAGTGCACAGGAAAATTTTTCTTCACCCAGTAATAAATTTTTAATAGTATAACTCAGATTTGAAAAATATTGATTTAAATTCACTTGCAATTTATACTTTTGAGGCAAAATAAAACTCAGATCTACAGGAAAAAATGATCCTGAGGCCAGATCTTACCCTCCAGGGCCTAGATCTGGCTCAGATCTAAAATTTTCCTAAGAATCTCCCTGTAAAACCTGCACAAGACCAGAAAAAAAAGACCCAAAAACCCAGAAAATATGCACAGAAAATAAACCCTTAAACCCTGGTAAATATTTGCAGAATTTACAGTGCTATTTTACAGATAAAGATCCCTCATGGCCAGATTTAAAACCATCTTGCACAATTAATAAAAAAATGAAATTAAGAGAGGCACAAGCCTAAGAAGCCCCTGTAAAAAAAAAATCCCTAAGATAACTTTGGGAATTAGGAAACAATGAGCTTTTTCAGATTTTTTGAAATCTGAGAGTAAGATGATCTAACTAAAGACTTCACCAAACGCTCAAATCTTGAATAATGATCTCTGCACACTTAGATCTGAATCTTAGATTGATAGAGATTTAAAAAATAACCATGAGACCCTTTAGAAAAACAGATAATTCATATTTCCGTCAAATCAAAATGCAATTTTAGAAACCCAAAAAACTGCACAAGATACCCGTATGCAGATCAATCCATAAAGGCCATCAACCATCAAATGCCAATAGAAGTAGCTGATTTTAGAGACAATATCACCACATAGATATGGAAAAGGAACACCAAAGTCTGTAACCCCAAAGTCTTTATGCTTTATTCACCAAAAAATATTACAAGAGCTTCCAAGAACAAGTGCACGATTCAAAGATCAGGTGCAAATGAAATAAAAAGACCTCTAATTTATAAGATAAAATCTCCAATGGCTAGTTCGGTTGATCCTTGTAAAAATAATCTCGATCGTCGAAAATATTCAATTATATTTTAATCTGGACCGTCGAAATTATAATTTTGAGAAAAATCGAATTTATCATTTAATTCCATTTTAATTAACTCAAAAATAATATTTTTGAGTTGATTACCTCAAAATTTTGACTTTGACTTAACCACCAAGGCCCAAGGGTCCAAAATTTCTTGAAATTCTCAATATTCCCTTGGCGTGGGACCTTTAAAAATTTATTTTTTAAGGACCCACAAGTTTTTCCTGAGAAGATTTCTAACTCACCTAGGACGTAAAATTAATTAAATTTCTGGCTTAGGATTTTTTAATTGATTTGGCCAGAAAATTTAATTAATTGACTGAGAGGGGATTTAATTATTTTTCCAACCCTCTTTACATAAGCTAAATACATGTAGACACATAAAGGGGGAATACCCATTCATATATACCCTTAAGTAGCTACCCAATTCTGCGACTCAAAACATGATCTAGTAGACAAAGCAACTTGTAATAAAATAATCTAGCCAATTAGCTAGGATTATTCCCAAACTAATTTTACAAAGACTCGATAGGAAACACTAGGACTCACTTAGCATTTTGATGACAAAATCCACCCTAGCTTTGGGGTGAGGCTGAATGGGAAAACTCTACCGATCACTTGTGTCGAGAAACACAAATGAACCAGTGAGACAAAAAACCTCCTAGGATAGAAATCATCACCAATATACTAGGCTTACCTAGATTGTTACATACATGGTGGTCTTACTTAGATCATTTATATCATAAACATGCAGAATGGGTTTACATCATTTATGAAATTGTCGACTGACGATGAAATCTGAATAACCTGAACACCTCAAACATGATGGATCCCATTTGAAAAAATGGGGGTGTACTACTATGGGGTCGTTGACATAGATTGGTGAACATCTGGCTCTACTTGGGGACATGTTGCTTCATTGAAGGAATGTGAGAATCCAGAATTTGCATCCAAGAAACACACAAAATTACATAAGTAGCATCCATCCAAATATCATCATATAACATTAATCACAGAAAAATAGAAGATCTTGTATCATTTATTATTATACTTAACATGAAAATTAAATCTAATCTAACTACAAAATGAAATGCTGAAAAGACAAGGAGTAGGGTTAGAAATACAATACAAAGGATGCCCAATGGCATCATGTTAGGTCCTTATATTACTAGTATAGTCCCTTATTGTTGTTAGTGTAACCCCCTTATTGTTATTATTGTACCCCTGTAACCCCCATATTGTTATTATTGTGGCCTTCAATTATTATTGTTATGTTGGCTAGGATTACATTGTGGCCCCATGGACTCCTATATATATAAAGGAGGTTTTGTAATTTGTATCATCCAAGAATTGTTCATTCATGTAATGTATTGGAGGTTTCCCCCTCTAAGTGGCTTATTTTAAGGCATTGATATCTCTTTTCTTCTATTTTTGGAGCTGGTTTCTCTACATTTGGTATCAGAGCTTTGGATTCTAGGGTTTCGCTGCTCCAAACAGTTCATTGTGGAATTTTTTGCTATAAATTTTTTTCGACGAAGGTTCAGAAGAAATTTTTTTTAGAGTGCGAAGCCGAAATCCTGAGGAAAATCTTCACAAAATTTTAGACCTTGGTTCGCAATATTTTCGAAGATATGGTATTTGGAAGTTAGGTCTTTTGTAGGCTCTCGAATT
This sequence comes from Pinus albicaulis, assembly GCA_034641835.2. NCBI lineage: Eukaryota > Viridiplantae > Streptophyta > Pinopsida > Pinales > Pinaceae > Pinus > Pinus albicaulis. The sequence continues at coordinate 1,249,782,076 of CM076579.1, read as the reverse complement.
TCATCTCAAAGAGGTGATCGTGGGAAAATATTCATAACTCTCTCTCTGAGCATCAGATTGGAATTATGTAAAAATTTTCCATAATTACGTTGACTGTAGTTTCCTTTCTATCAATTTCAGAGCCGAAGGAGGAAACAGTGACACGTGGCAAGTCGTACAAGTTCGCTCTAATGAACCAGTCCATAATTAGGTCATCGTAGGATATTGGGCACAAATTTGGCTTAAAGAATCCAAATTAGGTCAGACCTGTGGCATTTGAAAGAGAATTTAAGGGGATACCTCAGTGCCAAATTTCAGATATTGAAGATCTGAAATCGTAGAGATAATTCAGTTTCAATATCGAGCTCCTCAAAAGAAAGAAAAATGTGTGTATTTTTTTTCCGAATTGTATAGGTCTTGTGTAAAAAAAAAAAAAATAGTTTGAATTGATTCCAAGGGCCTATTGAGCATATATTTCAGTATTGGGTTCTGAAATGGCTCCTAAAAAGAATTCAACACCCATTAAGCCCTCAGATTACTTTACTATGACTCATGAAGATGAAGAATTGCAACATGATCTATCAAAATTACAAGAGAAAGTGCACCAAATTTCACTCTCGCAAAGAGAAAGAAAAAATGAAATGGAAGTTTTGAAGAAAGGCGTGGAAGCTAAGATGGATGGCATGGAAGCTAGCATGGAAGCTAAGATGGATGACATGGAAGAAAAAATGAAAGACAACATGGAAAACATGAAGAACGATCTAACATCATACAAGGAAGGTTTGACAAAGTTGATACAAGAAATGTTTCCTAATGGCGAAAAGATAGTAGAGGAAACTCATGATGAGAATAAAATAAATGTTAATCATGATTTCATAAAATCTAATGTTGGATGAAAGAACCACCATATTCCAAAGATGGATATGAGGAATTTTGATGGCAAGGATCCCGTAACATGGATACTACAGATGGAACAATATTTTGATCTCAATAATGTGCAAAACACACAGAAGGTATGTATTGCAACTTTACATTTAGAACAAAATATATTTGTATGGTATCGATGGCTTTTCTCTTGTAAAAAAAAGTTCACTTGGTAAATTTTTACGAGGGAAATGATAGCACATTATGAGGATACAAAGAGAAACAACTTCTTTAGCCAATTAATAAATCTCAAACAAAAGGGTTCAGTACCGGAGCACATTGAGGACTTCCAAAAATTGAATATAAGGGTAACTGATATTCCAGAGGAACACAAGATTGATGTCTTCATAGGGACTTTAAAGGATAACATCCAACATGAAGTCCGTGTTTGGGAACCTGATTCATTGGAGAAGGCATTCAAGTTGGCAAGAAAAAATTAATTTAAAATTATGGCGACAAGGAAGCCTACCACTCACATCTATAAAGATGGAAGTGTTGCCACTCCTAGACTTCCACAACCTACAAGGTTGACACCACAACAATTAGAAGAAAAAATAGCAAAAGGGCTTTGCTATAGTTGTGATAGAAAATACACTAAAGGTCATAAGTGTGTTGAGAAGAAATTGTTTTACATAGATTGTGAAGAGGAGGAAGAAAATGAAGAAGAAACTTCAAAAGTAGAGGATATACACCAGGAAGAAACCCTAGAAGAAGAAGAAATGAGTTCGACCATATCATGTAATGCATTGGCAGGAATTACCACTCCTCAAACTCTCAAGATAGAAGGACATATCAAGAAGAAAAAGGTAATAGTGTTGATTGATTCAGGTAGTACCCATAATTTTATTCATTGTAAGGTAGCCAAGGAATTGAATTGTTTCCTATACCAAGCACCAAAATGTCAAGTGATGGTTGCAAATGGAGGAACTATAAATTTCTCTAGAAAATGCCATAATATCAAGCTAACCATGGGGGAATATGTATTGACTAGTCCAATGCTTTCCATTCCTATGGGAGGTGCTGATGTTGTACTAGGAGTAAAATGGTTACAATATTTGGGGACGGTAGCTTTTAATTTTCAAGAACTTTTCTTGATTTTTTTTTCGGAGGAAAGGAAATTGAATTACGGGGTATCGCAGGGAAGCCAAGAAGGATAATAAGTTCTAATGTCATGACAAAGCTTCCGAATAAAGAAAAAAGGGGCATAATTGCATAATTATGCTCACTTAAAGTTCCAACATCAAAATCATCTATTTCTCCAGATCTCCAAAAAGTCTTGGAAAATCATTCCAAGGTGTTTGATACTCCCAAAGGACTCCCACCTATTCGTGATCATGATCATGCTATTCATTTGATTCCAGAAATTTTTCCTCCAAACATCAGGCCTGACTGATATCCTTATGTCCAAAAAAGAGAAATTGAACGTATGATTGCAGAAATGTTAGAGGCTGGTATAATTCAACCTAGTCAAAGTTCTTTCTCTACTCCAGTATTATTGGTGCACAAGAAAGATGAATCATGGTGCATGTGCCCAGATTATAGGGAGCTCAATAAGCTCACTATTAAATATAAATTTCCCATCCCTATGATTGATGAATTATTGGATGAATTACATGGAGCAATTTATTTTACCAAGTTGGATATTCATTCAGGATATCATCAAATCAGAATGAAGACTGAAGATATTCCGAAAATAGCATTTAGAACTCATGAGGGTCATTATGAATTTTTGTTCATGCCTTTTGGCCTTACCAATGCACTAATCAGGAGATCATGTCCAAGTTTTAAAAAATGCCCAAAATTGAAAGTTCTCAGAATTTTTTGCAACCTAAACGATCGGACAGGTCTCGTCGCTATGATTCCGGTGCCGTGAACGGTTTTCAAAACTGAGGTTGTATGAAGAAGTTATTGAGGTTTGAAAACACCCAGTAAACTCCAAAAATGAGTTGACCAAGTTTGACTTTGTTAAATTTGGAAAAAATTTAAAAAAGAATATTCTCTAGAATATTCCATATGGGCATATCAGATGTTGAGACTTGGTAGATTTTCATTCGAAGTTTGGTTCACTTTGAATTTTCGTGGCCCATCATGGGCTGCCATGTGACAGGCCCGGAGGCCACCACATGGCCTCAATCTTGGAGAAATTGGCATTGTAAAATTTTGGAGTTCAGAGGTTTCGAACTAGTGACCTTGCTCGCCCGAGCCCAAAGACCCGACCTTCTTCGCTATGTACATGTTTCTTAACTAGTTATGGAGTCAGGTTCATTTTATTGTGTGTATTGGATTTTGGTGGAGGGAAAAGGGGCTAGCCCATATAACATATGACTCTATGCGTGACTAGGGGGAAGGCTAGCCATGACGGATATGGAAACAATTAGCGCCAACCATTAGCCATTACCAACGTTAATGTGACCACTATCCAAATTTAAATGCGGAGGTTGCAGTTAACACTTTATGCGGCGGTCTATGCGGGTGCTCAAATGACCCGCCCAACATCAAATGTGACCGTTTGGAAATTCTGATGGTTTGGAGGGCGTGCCAATTTTGGCGGCCTTATCCAACTTTGCCCATAACTAACAATTTTTCCACATTTAGTGGGGTTTTTGGGGGACATTGGGCAGTTTTCTTGGAGAAGCCATAACTTCCTCATCATTGAACCAAATTGAGTGCAAAAATAGTCAATTTTCAGTCTCTTTGAGATTCTAAGTAGTTTGGCACAGGTTTTAGGTTGAACAGAGGTCATATTTAGTAGTTTTTGTTTCGCGGAAGATGAAGGGGCCATCAGGGCCGTCCTGGAGAAGGCAGTGTATTGGGCTTTATTTATCTGTTTTAGGTAAATGAATAGTCATATATGGCTAATTCATACCTTATGAATCCAATTATATGGTTTTTAGAGCCTGTACAGAACTTTAGAAAGCTGAAAATATTCAGTAGAGTTCCAGGGGCCATTAGTGCCAGCTTTTGCTAACAGCGGTGCAGGGCCTAGCCAGGGGAGCTAGAGGCCATTTGCTGTGAACCAGTGGTCATTATTAACTTTAAAAATAATTCTAAATCTAATGAAATATGTTTCAAAAAATTTTGAGGACTTCTAGAGGTCGAAAACCCAACAGAGAAGTTTTTAGTGACCCTAGTGCCAGGGGGTGCCGACAAGAGTTGGAGGTGAAACTGGAGTAGCCAGAGGCCATTTATGATGAATGAATATTCTAACTTGAATATTTTAAACATTTTGGAACCAATGGAAGTGGTTTCAAAACATTGTGAGAACTTCTATAGCTCAAGAAGTGGATTTGAAGTTTTGGGCAGCCCTCGGAAAACCATGGAGGATAGCCTAGTTTGGGGATGTAGTGCTCGATTTGAGAAATTTATCAGTCGATATTTGGTTTCTAATGTCTTTTGGATACATAATTAGTGTTTTTAGTGACAGAAACAAAATTCTGAGGGACTTTGTGCCATTTATAAGCTCAGAGTAGCTTAAAGCACCTACAGAAGGAATCATGTCGACGGGAGCCTAAAGCTGTTTTCAGAGTTTGGAAAGCCATTAGAGGGATATATATGATATTTTCAGCGCTTTGGATAATTTTAGCATTCATTGGAGTTAAGTGTGGAGCTTGTAAAAGAAAACCTACCATAATCCCAAAGAGCCGAGTCATGATGAAAAAGCTCAAAGGAGACGTAGCCCACGAGATTCGGGTGAACTCCTAGATTAATTTTGCTGTTGTGTTTAAATTTTTTATTGATGAATTATGTTGTTGTTATACATGTTAAATCTCAGCAAGAAAAAATGAACTTAAGACACATAAAAAGTAAAAAAATTCATTCACCACTTTTAAGCATAAATTCCGCAAATTGTCAAGTACAAGCTAGATCATTTAATTGTTAAACTGAGTGGGAGGTTTTTGTAATAAATAAAAATTTATCTAGACCATTTTCAGATAAGTTTGGTATCATAGCACTTGGTTGCTTGATTGGCATAGAAATAGCTTTATTGTATAGCTTGAAAGGTGTTTTAAAATGTGCAAAATATTGATTTTTTTACTGCTTGCAAACTGATGGTTGTTTGAGTTTTCTAGAGGTGAAGGGATAGCAACTGATTAGCTAAGTCCTGGAGAGGAAAAAAAGGAAGAAAGGGTTGAAGGAATATTCCTTACCCCAAAGGACCTCAAGGTCACCCTTGGAACACAAACCCTCTTGACGATTGTTTGTTAATAAGTTCTTAGAGTTTGTTTGTTGTTTGGCTTCTTGAATAAGAGTTTGTCTCTACATCCATTTTTTTCAAAAGCTTTGTCTATATTTTTTGAAAGCTCTGTAACCTTTGTTGAATTTAATTTTTTTTCATTGACATCATAATGAAAAATTCTACAAGTGAGGTTTCCTCCTTTATAAGATTCTTTGATGAAGATAAGAAGCATGACTTTATTATATTGAAGGACATGGTGCAGATTCTATTTGAGGATAGAAGAGAAAGCACTGAACTTCGTGAGAAATTGTTTGCCATGAAGCAAGAGAAGGAAGAAATTCTTCAAAGGTTGCATGATATGGATATGCAACTCCATCAAGCCCAAGAGGCTTTGACCAAGAACATGCATGAGGAAGAGGTAATCCATTCTAATTTGTCTTCAATTTCCTCATTAGAAAGATGTGTTGGTTCTTTCGAAAAGCACACGAGAGGTATAGGGTCCAAGTTAATTATTAAAATGGGAAAGGAAGGCAAGGGTTTAGGCAAGCATGCATAAGGCATGGTTGAACCCCTTTTTTTTGAGGAATGACCCAAGAATCTTGGTCTTCATTATGTGCAATTTAATGGTGATGACTCCAAAGCCATGAAGGAATGTGAGGCTACTTTAAAAAGAACTTTTGTTCCAAGTTCTAAGATGCAAATTTTTTGGGTTCCTGTGTTTTGGTAGATTCGCTAACCAAAAGACAAGACAACATCAAAACCGCTTTGGGATCTCAGGATCTAGCCCTCCTAGATCCAAAGAGGGATCTCTCTATAAAGATAAAGAATAATGTATCTTTGAAGTGAAATTTAAGGTCTTAGGCTAGTTATGATGTGCAGGATTGTTTGGTTTTTTTTTGGTTGGACAAATGTGTTTCATGTGGTATATATATAGCATGATAATCTACAAGCCATTGGGCAATGGAGTCATGTGAAAGTCTCAAAATTTCTGACTGAGAAGGAAGGGAAACCAAAGGGAAAATCTAACGGTGTCAAGGATCTGTTGAATAATATAGGTGAAATGGGATGAATATTAAGGACTAAGAGTGAAAACAAGCTAAACCTTTTCACAATGGCTTAAAAGATTTGGGGAACGCCCTATTTCCTCCAGTAAGCTCACTGCTTTGGACTTAATCAATATAAACACTCAAAGTGAAGAGAAATGCAGACTAAACCTTCTAAATGAATAATAGGATTCGGGGAACGCCCTATTTCCTCCTATAATTTCACAGTTGAGAGCTTAATAAAAAAAGACATACAATTGCATTCAAAGAAGAGGGAACGCCTTAGACATCTAGGACTGGAATTATAGAGACCTTTAACACAATAATTACAATAAGAAATAGAGGGTATGATTGAAACAGACCTCACTGTCAAACTACAAGCATTAATAATCAAAGGGAGATTTTAGTTACAATATTCAGTGGTAAAGAGAGAGGGAACGCCTAAATAGTCTTTAACACAACCAAATTTACCATTTCCGAAATAAAACAAACAGAATATTCAAGAGAGCTATTAGACTACCCTGTCATATTTAGTAGCAGAAAAAATATAAACAGTGAAGGATAAACAGGTCAGAGGTGCTTCTAAGATACATTTATTTTCCTAGACTTTTTATCCTATTGTAAGTCAAAGCATAATGGAACAGAGTGATACACAGGAAATAACATTAACAATAGATATTACTTCACCATAACCAGGCTCAGGGGTCCAATGGTCCAGCCTCCTTCATCAACAGAAAACACAAAGACTTCAACACTCTTTCAGAACACCAAATCTTCTTCAAAGCAACAATATGTATTACTTTAGAATTCACAAAATGCCAACCTTTTACAATGAGACTTCGAAGAGTCTTTATAGAAAAAATGAGGAAAGTAGGTGAGGAAATTTTTAAATGATCATTCATAGATAAGAGAGAGAATTCGAATTCTCCATGCTGTGTCATACAAATAACATTGAATTCTAGACAAGATCAATAACTTTGTAGCTTGTTGAGACCAGTTTGATATGAAATAAATCACCCACAGGGTGTCCTTGAGAGGAAAAACCATCTGGAGTGGTATTTTTATCTTCTTTGTGTGAGTTAAGTGAAGAGTGGGCTATGAGGACTCCCATACTTCTAAATAACTGCTTCTGATAGTTTGTAGTAGCTTCCCTGGTGTAATAACTGCTTGGCAGGCCTTTGAGTGTGGAGATAGACTACGTCTGTGTCAGTCAACATTCTGCACTAATAACTGCTCTGTCTCTTTGTACTTCAACCTGTTTAAATCTGTTTATGTTTTAACTTTTCTTGATTGTTCGATCTGCTTCTGTACTAATACCCTTTGACGCTGTTTGTGGCCCTGAGATTTCCATCTGAACCTTGGTGTCACCTTTGTGACTCTAAAACATTAATTCCTTCATCGGCCATTAAAAACCTTTAATCATATGATAAACATGTTAAGAAATTCATGCGGGCTTGGTTAGACTACTTGCAGAGGCTCTGGGGTGGCGGAGGAGCAGTGAGGAAGAAATGTGATTGTAGCGAAAAATGGATGAAAATCCTGGCAGAGCAACTAACCAGGTTCTTTGGAGTTTTGGACGCGAGGATGAACGTGGACCGTTAGATCAGGATGATCAATGGTGGAGATTGGTTAATGAAGTCGTTGGGGAGGTTAGATGAATGGAGAATGAAATGAAAATGTGATATAATGTGGGTCATTAGATTAGAACAAATAACGGTGGAGATATTTTGATGGGCTTATTTGAAAGATCAGATGAATGGAGAGCGGACAGGGCGAGATTAAATTAGAACCGTCTGATTAGGAAAATCGACGGTGGGGATCACTCGATGGAATCATTGGGAGGTCAGATGAAAAGAAAATGAGATAGGTCGTGATGTAAATGTGGGCCGTTCGATCTCAGAGATCGATGAATAAGATTAAAAGTGGAAATGAGGCTGCGGAGGGTAGGTGGTAAGGTGGAAAATTGGCAGTGATTTTCGCAAAATAAAATGGGGGGGGGTGGTATTGCCAAATAAAATGTGATATGATACAAATTTTGACACCTGTCCCTCCTAAAACCGCCCATTTCACAAAAATTTTGGGTATTAACTCTCAAGCATAAAATTTTTGCGAAAAGGAATGTAAGCCATCGGATCATGATGTGTTGATCGAATGGTGTAGAATAAATGCGATAGCAAGTAACGTGCGCGGGAAGAACATATGGGTAGGGTCAGTGGCGGTTTAAATCCTGACCATTGGATCTTGGGAATGGATGGTCGAGATATATCGATGGGAGAGAAATGAGAAGGGCAGGGTTTGACGATTAGAAGCAATGTGGACCGTCCGATATAACTTGATCAATGGTGGAGATTTAGTCGGAGGTTGAGATGGTGAAGGGTCATGGGCAAAGAGCGATGAGATACTGGCCATTGGTTCTCATGGATTAAATGGTCTAGATCAAATCAGCGGATGCGATGACAGGGGCTGTGGACGAAGCGTGATTGAATCCTGGCCGTTGGTTCATGTGGATTCAACGGCTAAGATTAAATCGGAGGATTGGCATCGAAGGAGGAAAAGAGAATGGGAATTTGGATCTGTGATGTTGGATTAAGTGCTGGCCGTCAGATTAGATGAGAGATCAATGGTCGAGATTGAATTGGAGGGTGTAATGATAGAGGACTATGGACGGAGCGCGATTGAATCCTGGCCATTGGTTCTTGTGGATTCAACGGTCCAGATCAAATCGTGGGCGTGAGTGATGAGTAAAGCAGAGAACCAATGCAGCGATGCGATGGAGCACTAGCCATTGGATCTGAAAAGATCAATAGTGGATATTTGATCAATGACTAGCAAAAAGTGCAAAAAAGAAAGGAACATGTGAAGCGTGATTGAATCCTGGCTGTTGGTTCTTATGGATTCAACGGTCAAGATTAAATCGGCGATCGGAGGAGAAGGGGTCATCGCATCGGAAGATTTTGGAAGAACAAAGGAAAAATCGGGAAAAGGAAGCTCCAATTGCGATTAGTGATAAGGGCCAGCGCCTCGTTATGGCTCCGATTTACATGCGGAAAAAGGGGCTAGGGCCTAAGCCGAAAGGGGCTTAAGGCCTTAGTGTAAAAATGAAGATTTTCAACGATTTCAAAGGGTTTTTTTTGAGGAAAATGGAGGTTACGATAGGGGTAAAGATGGTGTTTTAGACCTCATAAAGGGATTTCACAAGGCTTGAAGGGGATTTAAGGCCTTTGGAGGCTAAATGGAGGGTTAAAAGATGGAAAGAAGGCTTTATGAAAATGAAGGGAAATAAGTGGACATGGGCTGTTTCAGTGGCCTTTGGAACAACTTTCTTTGGTGAATCAGCATGTCTTTAAGATGGAAACAACGGTGAAGATGAACCTCCAGGATAGGCAAACATAAGACTTCAAGGATGATATATTTTCAAAGGAAATAAATCTCTTGAAGGCTTCAACAAAAATTTATCCACCCTTTAGCATTTCAGAATTTATAGGTGGCTAACACAAATATGTCAAATTTGTTTCAAAGATGATTGCCATTGCTTTAAGCCTTTGTTGTAGCAAGAAAATGGTAGACATGCAGCTTATGGCAAGCATGCGAGTTTAAACATTTTTCAAGACAAGAATGAGGATGTTAGTCTGCAAATGAAAGCTGGAGCCTTTACTAGTTCATCTCCTCATGAAGGAAAAAATGATGAACATGCAAAACATCACAAGAGGTATAAATCTTCCCATGATCAATTTGATTGTGTTTCTTCAAGGCATGATAATTTTGCATGCTTAAATGGAAGAAAGATTTTCTTTACATATTGTGGTCGATTTAACCATGATGTTTTGAGATGCTGGATGAGGAAGAAATCATACAGGAAGTAGACGAGGCAAAAGAAACTTTAAAAGAAGGTGCATAAGATTTGCACATATTGCCAGAAGAGGGGACATGTTGTTTCCCATTGTTGGACTTTGCATCCAACTGGTTGTCCCAAGCACATGAAGTAAGAGTATAGAAAGACTGGCAATGGTGGAACCAAGGATTCCATTATTGATGTGAAAATGGAAGTTTCACATGAAGAAGAGTTGCAGCAATAAAAGTCTCCATGGAAGTGGCTTGGTAAGAAGTGGATGGACTTCTTAACACAGTAAGACATACTCCTTTGTACATATGAAAATTTCGGTTGTATGCATGTATTTTATGTTGTAATCTCTCATTTTTTTGAGCCACCTTGGATCATTGCTCAAGGCAGCGATGTTCAGTTTCCTTCTGCAAATTTCTCACCAGAAATTTCTGTGTGAGTGCAAGAAAGGCAGTTCTAGACAAGAGGACAAGTGCATCCAGGAAGGGAAGTGTCAATTGCTTCGTATTTGTGGTTCAAAGTTACTAGCCATGCAAGGCAAGTGTTTGGAGGCTGAAGAGAAGAGGGTGTTGTACTCTCATCTACTATACAGATCAGTATATCAGTATTTTGGGGTCCAAAAGATTCCCAGTGGGGAGGTGTGATCAGTATCATGTCCAAGTTTTTAAAAATGCCCAAAAATGAAAGTTCTCAGAATTTTTTGCAACCTGAACAACTGGAAAGGTCTCGTCGCTGTGATTCTGGAGCTGTGAATGGTTTTCAAAACCGAGGTCGTACGCAGACGTTATTGAGGTTTGAAAATGCCCGGTAAACTCAAAAAATGAGTTGACCAATTTTGACTTTGTTAAATTTGGAAAAATTAAAAAAGAACAATATTCTCTGGAATATTCCATATGGGCGTATGAGATGTTGACACTTAGCAGATTTTCATTCGAAGTTTGGTTCACTTTGAATTTTCGTGGCCTATCACAGGCTACCACGTGGCAGGCCTGAAGGCCGCCACGTGGCCCCTTTCTTGGAGAAATCGGCATTGTAAAATTTTTGAGTTCAGAGGTTCGAACCGGTGACCTTGCTTGCCTGAGCTCAAAGTCCCCACTGTCTTCGTTATGCACATGTTTCTTAACCAGTTATGGATTCGGGTTCATTTTATTATGTGTATTGGATTTTGGCAGAGGGAAAAGGGGCTAGCCCCTTAGGGCTAGCCCGTATACCATATGACTCTATGCATGAGCAAGAGGAAGGCTAGCCACCACGGATATGGAAATAGTTAGCGCCAACCGTTAGCTGTTAACAACATTAATGTGACCACCATCCAAATTTAAACGCGGAGGTTGTAGTTAACACTTTATGCAGCGGTCTATTCGAGTGGTCACATGACCTGCCCAACATTAAATGTGACTCTTTGAAAATTTCGACAGTTTGGAGGGCGCAGCAATTTCGGTGGCCTTATCCAACTTTGCCCATAACTAACAGTTTCTCCACACTTAGTGGGGTTTTTGGGGGAAATTGGGAATTTTTCTTGGAGAAGCAAAAACTTCCTCATTATTGAACCAAATTGAGTGCAAAAATAGTCAATTTTGGGTATCTTCAACATTCTGAGCAGTTTGGCATAGGTTTTAGGTCTAACAGAGGTCATCTTTAGTGGTTTTTTCTTCGAGGAAGATGAAGGATCCATCAAGGCCATCATGGAGAAGGTAGTGTATTGGGATTTATTTATCTGTTTTAGGTAAATGAATAGTCATCTATGAATAATTCATACCTTCTGAATCTGATTATATGGTTTTCAGAGCCTGTAGAGAACTTTAGAAATCCGAAAAGCTTCAATAGAGTTCCAGGGGCCATTAGTGCTAGCTTTTGCCACCAGTAGTGCAGGGCCTAGCCAGGGGAGCTAGAGGCCATTTGCAGCGAACCAGTAGTCATTATTGACTTTAAACATAATTATGAATCTAATGACAGAGGTTTTATAAATTTTTGAGGACTTATACAGGTCGAAAACCCAGAAGATAATTTTTCAGTGACCCTAGTGCTAGGGGGTGCCGACAGGAGTTGGAGGTGAAACCGGAGTAGCCGGAGGCCATTTCTAATGAATGAATAGTCTAAATTTACTATTTTATAAATTTTGGAACCAATGGGAGTGGTTTCAAAACATTTTTAGAACTTCTACAGCTCAAGAAGCTAATTTGAATTTTTGGGCAGCCTTGGGAAAACCGTGGAGGATAGCCTAGTTTGGGGATGCAGTGCTCGATTTGAGAAATTTATCAGTTGATATTTGGTGTTTGATATGTGATGGATATAGAAGTAGTGGGTTCAGTGATAGAAATATAATTCTGAGGGATTTTGTGCCATTTAGGAGCTCAGAGTAGCTTAGAGCATCGATAGAAGGAATCGTGTCAATGGGAGCGTAAAGTTGTTTGCAGATTTTGGACAGCCATTAGAGGGATATATATGGTATTTTCAGCCCTTTGGATCATTTTAGTATTCATTGGAGTTAATTTTTGAACTTGTAAAAGAAAACTTACCATAATCCCAAAGAGCTGAGTCATGATGACAAAGCTCAAAGGAGACGTAGCCCACGAGATTCAGGTGAACTCCTAGAATAATTTTGCTGTTGTGTTTAAATTTTTTATTGCTGCATTATGTTGCTGTTATACATGTTAAATTTCAGCAAGAACAAATGAACTTAAGACACATAAACAGTAAAAAAAATTATTCACCACTTGAAAGCATAAATGCCACAAATTGTCAAGTACAAGCTAGATCATTTAATTGTTAAACTGAGTGGGAGGTTCTTGTAATACATAACAAGTTATCCAGACCATTTTTAGATCATGCACCTTGTACATTTCAAGGGTTGATGAATTCCATTTTCAAACCCTTCCTTAAAAAATTTTTGTTAGTATTTTTTGATGATATACTAATCTACAATAGGTCTTGGAAGGATCATGTTCAACATGTTGACAGGGTGCTCAAACTATTGGAGGAGAAACAATTATATGAAAAAACATCCAAATGTTTCTTTGGAGTACAAGAGGTGGAATATCTGGGTCATATTGTATCTCATGAGGGTGTTAAGGTAGACCCTAACAAAATTAAACCATTAAGGAATGGAAGTCCCTACAACCATAACCGGCTTAACACCGCACGATGAAATAGGTGTTCGACCAAAACGGAACTCTAGCCCAAAAAGACTCAAAAAACATGAAAAAACACCCCAAAAACAAAAAAAGTGTATTCCAGAACGCACTTGGTTTTTTTTGAAGGTCAAATTTCAAATTATATAAAATTATGCTAAAAATAGAATTGTTTCTTGAAAAAAGGATTGAAAAAACACCCTCAAAACAAAACCAGTTGACGTTGGAATAACAAAAGAAAAAAAAATTGTCATATTTTTGACATTTTTAAAAATAGAAATAACATTTTTTAATTTTTAAAATTCAAACATTAAAAAAACCTAAAATTTAAGAAAAAAAATAAATTTAAAAAATAAAAACATTTTAAAGCTTAAAATTTAAAAATATATAGGAATAAAAAAATAAAAATAAAAACAAAATAAAAATTTTAATTCAAACTTTAAAAAAACCTAAAATTTAAGAAAAAAATTAAAAATTAAAAATAAAAATTAAAAATTAAAGATTAAAATTTCAAAATATATAGAAATAAAAAAAATAAAAACAAAAACAAAATAAAAATATTAAATTAAAAAGAAAAACAAGTTAAAAAAAGAAAGAAATTATAAAAAATAAAATATAGAAATTAAATTTGAAAAAGAAAAAGAAAATGTTTATTAAATTAAAAAAATAAAAATTTAAAATAAGATAAATTTAAAACTTAAAAAAAAAAAATACACTATTGAGATTAAAAGTAAAAAAATGAAAAATTAATTAAAAATAAAAAATGAAAAAAAATACAATAAAAATATTAAATTTAAAAAAATATATATTAAAAAAACAAATAGATCTTAAAAAATATATTAAATTTAGATTATAAAAAATAATATATATATATATATATATATATATATATATATATATATATATATATATATATATGAACTTAAATTAAAAATATATATATTAGATGTTATTAAATTAAAAAAAAAAGTTAATATTAAATTAACAAATTAAATTAAAAAAAAAATTTAATAAATAAATGAATAAACAAAAAAATTTTGAAATAAAAATTAAATTTTAAATATAAAGAAAACAAAAAAAACATTGTTAAAATAAAAAGTTAAAAAACATTAAAAATCAATTAAAATTGAAAAATTGAAAAATATATATATATATATATATATATATATTAAACAAAAAAAATAAAATAAAAAACAAATTAATTTGAAAATATTAAGTTTAACTCAAAAAAAAATCTAATTTTAAATACACAATTTTAATTGAAATAAAAAAAAATATAAAATTTTATGTAATTAAAAAAATAATAATAAAAAATTAAAAATTAAAAAAAAAATATTAAATTCAAATAAATAAATAAATAAATAAACAAAATTTACTAAATTTTAAAAAATTAAATGAAAAAACTAAACATAAAATTTAATAACAATAATAAAAATATGAAAAAAAATCAATTAAATAAAAAAAAAATACTAAATTTAATAAAAATTATTAACAAAAATTAGAAAAAATTAAAAACAAAAAAATGAATAAAAAAAAAAAATTAAAAAAACCAAAAAAAAAAAAAAAAATTAAATTTCAAATATAAAAATTAAATTTAAAAAAAATAATTTTAAATTTTTTGAATTAAAATAAAAATTAAAAAAAAAATCAAATTAAAAAAAAAATATTAAAAATTATAAAAAAAAAAAAAGAAGAAGAAGAAGAAGAAGAAGAAGAATTTTTTGATCGTGGTGGCGCCGCCAATCGGCCTCCTGCCCAGGTGACGACGGAGGCCGGCCGCTAGGCGGGAGGCCAATTCCGAGAATCGCCCTCCCGCGACATGAGGCTGATTTTGGGAATCGCCCTGAGGCCGATTCCAGGAATCACCCTCCCACGACGAGAGGCCGATTCTGAGAATCGCCCTGAGGCAGACTCCGGGAATCGCCCTCCCGCGTCGCGGGAGGGCGATTCCCGGAATCGGCCTCTCGCCGTGGGAGGGTGATTTTCGGAATCGGCCTCAAGGCGATTCCCAGAATCAGCCTCCCGCTGCGGGAGGACGATTTCCGGAATTGGCCTCCCGCCGCAGGAGGGCGATTCCCGGAATCGGCTTGAGGGTGATTTTCGGAATCAGCCTCTCACCACGGGAGGGCGATTCCCGGAATCGACCTCTCACCGCAGGAGGGTGATTCCTGGAATCGGCCTCCCGCAGCAGGAGTGCGATTCCCAGAATCGGCCTGAGGGAAATTCTTGGAATCAGCCTCTCGCTGCGAGAGGGAAATTCCAGGAATCAGCCTCCCGCCTAGGTGGCGGTGGAGGCCGGCCGCTGGGCGGGCGGGGGGCTAAATGCAGCCTCCCCGCCCACCCAGCGGACGGCCTCCGCCATCACCTGGGCGGGAGGCTAACTGGCGGCGCCACCATGATCAAAAAATTCTTTTTATTTTTAATTTTTTTAATTTTTGATAATTTTTTTTTTAATTTGATTTTTTTTTTTTTAAATTCAAAAAATTTAAATTTTTTTTTTTTTTTTTAATTCAAATTTTTTTTTTTTTTTAATTTAATTTGTTTTAAATTTTTTTTTTCATTTTAAATTTTGTTTTTAAATTTAATCTTTTAGATTAATTATCTTTTAAAATTTATTCATTAAATTTATTAAATTTTAATTTAATTAATTTTTGTTTTTTAATCTTTTAGTTTATTTGGTTTTTCATTTTTAAAATTTATAAATTGTTTCATTTAAAAAAAACAGTAAATTTATGGATATTTGTTTTTTAATTATTTGCACGTGGTTTTCTTCATTTTGTTTGTTTTTTAATGATTGTTTTTTTTATTATAATTCTTTTATTTTAATTTTCTTTTTCAATTTTAAAATTTGTTTTTTTTTTAAGTTTGTTTTTTTTTGTTAATTTTAAAATTTGTATTTTTGTTTTCTTCTTATTATTATTTTTTTAATTTAAATTTTTAAATTTAATTTTTTTCTTTTTTGTATTTTATTTTTTTTATCTAAATTTTAATTTTGTAATTTAAATTATTTTTAAATTTTCTATTTAATTTTTTTTTTAATTATATGGATTTTTTTAATAACATAGAAAAAAATGTTTTTGATGTTTTTTTTTTAATTTTTTTTTGTTAATTTTTGTTTTTTTTCTTTAAATTATGTGTTTTTTTTTCAAATTTTGTCATTTCTTTCGATATAATTTCCGAATATTTTTGGTATTTTTTGTTTTATTTATTTATTTTTGTTTAAATTTTTTATTTTTACGAGTTAATTTTGTATTTTTTTACATTTTTATTGGTTTTTTATCTTGTTTATATATATATATATATATATATATATATATATATATATATATATAAGTTTTGTGTCTTATTACCAGCATGAAAATCACCACTCTTAAAAAAAAAGGTTGATGCTGCATCAATACGTTTCAAAATTAACATGAAAATCACCGCTTAAAAAAAAAAAAATTGATGCTGCATCAATACATTTCAAAATTAGCATCAAAATCACTATCTTAAAACAAATATTCATACTTCATAAATAAAAATATTAGAGTGTCAAAAAAATGCCAAAAAAAGGTGATTCCGCATCACCACTTTTCAAAATCGGTGCTTTTTTATGCTACCAAAAAGTAGGTAACAAAGGCGGTTACCTATTTCATCGGTAATGCTGTTAGTTGTGTGGATTTCTGATTAACAGTTATTATCGCAAGTTTGTTAAGAATTATGGGAGAGTAGCAGCACTTCTAACAACATTATTGAAGAAAGATGCATTTTCATGGACTCCTGAAGCAACTAAGGCCTTTGAACATCTTAAAGAGGCAATATGCCTAGTACCAGTCTTAGCTACGCCAGACTTCACAAAAACCTTTATTGTGGAATGTGATGCTTTAGGAAATGGAATTGGTGCTGTTTTAATGCAAGAAGGAATACCCATTGCTTTTTAAAGTCATTCAATCAAAGGAAAGTATTTACAAAAGGCTATTTATGGGAAGGAAATGTTGACAATACTACATGCACTAAAGAAATGGATACCTTACCTAATGGGAAGACACTTCAAGGTAAAAATTGATCATGATAGTCTTAAACACTTTTTGGAACAACGACTTTCTTCAGAAGAACAACAAAAATGGGTCATAAAGATGTTTGGTTATGACTTTGAAATCATCTACAAAAAAGGGAAGCTAAAAGTTGTTGCAGATGCATTCTCAAGAAAGGATGAAGAGGTGGAAGCACTACATTGTGAAATTTCTATTATCCAACCAGTTTGGATAACAGAAGCAAGGAAGGAATGGAAGAAGGATGAAGAAGTGTGGACACTCATTCAAAAGTTGCAGCAAGATCCTAGTACATCTGATAAATTTAGTTGGAAAAGTAATTCCTTATGGTACAAAGATCACTTATATCTTTGTAAGAATTCCCAACTAAAACAAAAGATTCTTTTTGAATTGCGCAGTTCTCCTTTAGGAGGACACTCGGGATTTTTAAAAATTTACCACAGGGTGAAGAAATAATTTTTTGGGGATGGCCTTAAATTTGATATTAAAAATTTTGTGGTAGAATGTTTGGTTTTATAGCAAAATAAAGTTGAGAAAATTAAGACCTCGAGTCTTCTACAACCTTTATCCATTCCAAGTCAAGGTTGGGAGGAGATTTCAATGGATTTTATCACAAGCTTAGCTAAGTCCAAAGGAAGGAGCGTCATCATAGTGGTAGTTGATAGGCTTACCAAGTATGCACACTTTTGCATTATCTCATCCATTTAAAGCTGAAAGGCCATTGCTACCGCATTTATGGAAACAATTCAAAAGCTACATGGAAACCCAAAGATTATTGTGTTGACGTAGATCCCATTTTACAGGAATTTTTTTGACGGAATTATTTTTTGTTTGGGTACTCAACTAGCTCATAGCTCATCTTATCATCCTCAATCCGATGGTCAAACAGAGATAGTGAATAAATTTTTGGAAGGATATCTTCGTTGTTTTGTATATGATAAGCAAGCACAATGGGTCAACTTGTTACCTCTTGTTGAATGGTGGTATAACACTTTCTTCCATACTGCAGCAAAAATGACCCCATTTATGGAACCTTATGGATATCATCCACCATCCATCACATCTTATTTAAGGGAAAATGCTAGGGTTCAAGTAGTGGAGGATCACATCGAGCATAAATAAGAAGTTCTCCAACTCTTAAAGGATAACCTAAATTTGGCACAAAATCAAATGAAACAACAGGTAGATAAACATCACAGTGAGAGAAGTTTTGATGTGGCAGACTGGGTATTTTTACGGCTACAACCATGCAAACAAATGTCCCTCAAGGAAGCTAAGAAGGATAATAAATTTTCTCCAAATTACTATGGTCCTTACAAGGTTTTGAAAAATATTGGTACTATGGCATACAAATTGGAGCTTCCTTCTTCTTCGCGAGTGCATCCAGTTTTCCATGTTTCATGCTTAAAAAAGGTTATAGGGGGGGAACTTCCAGTTCAAACAATATTGGCAGAACTTGATGAGGAAGGAAAAACCATATTGGAACCTAAAGCAATCATGGAAAAAAGAACTCGACAACTATGAAATCGATCAATTTTAGAGTATCTCATCAAATGGAAGAACTTACCCACTGAGATTCGACATGGGAGGATGAGAATTTCATACAAAAGCACCCAGAGCTACTCAAGCATTGAGGACAACACTTTTTTGAAGGAGAGGAGCATGTTAGGTCCCTATATTACTAGTATATTCCCTTATTGTTGTTAGTGTAACCCCCTTATTGTTATTGTTGTACCCCTATAACCCCCATATTTTTATTATTGTGCCCTTCAATTATTATTTTTAGGTCAGCTAGGATTACATTATGGCCCCACTAGGATTACATTGTGGCCGCATGGACTCCTATATATATAAAGAGGGTGTTTTCATTTGTATCATCCAAGAATTGTTCATTCATGTAATGTATTGGAGTTTTCCCCCTCGAAGTGGCTTATTTCTAAGGCGTTGATATCTCTTTTCTTCTATTTTTGGAGCCGGTTTCTCAACACATCAAATGTCATATTTGAAGAAAAACTTGAGCAGTTGGCCATTCGCAGGTAAGTTAAGTGGTTCACCTTCCAATATGCTCAAGTGGAATGTGTTTGGTCTAGCAATGCCTCTGATAATATAAGTTCCCAGCCATAAACTGTCAAATGTCTTGTGTTTTCTGGGCTTTTCATTCTTTTGATCCCAAATTAATACCATATATACAACCTGCAAAGACCTAGATCGAGATTGTTTATCAAAGCTTTTCTTAATGTTAGATTGATTTTTACACGTATTATCTAAAGCTTTCATATAAGTTTCATTCAACTCCACAATCTGATCAATTCTATTTTGAACAACATCTTTATCGGTGGAAAAAAGTTGAAGGAGTTGGTAAGCTAGTAATTTATGGTGCACAAGCAAAGTTACATCCAAGCCATAAACTAATTCAAAAGGACTTTTACCAATAGCTTTATTTTTAGTAATTCTATCTGCCCACAAATCATACTTGATTTTGTTGTCCCAAGATCGCTTATTATCTCCTACTATCTTCTTGATAATGGTTATAAGATTTTTATTACTTGACTCAGCTAGGCCATTATCCTGAGGATAGTAGTTAGATGAATGAGATAATGTAATGACATACTTAAAACAAAAATACAAAAATTCAAAAGAACTAAAAGCCTTGGCATTGTCAGTAGTGATCTTGGCAGGGACACCAAATCTAGTAATGATTTTATTTTCAATAAATTCCATAATGAAATTTTCATTGGCATTCTTAGCAGGAATGGCTTCAACCCGTTTTGTAAAATAATCAGTCGCAGTTAATATCTAGGAGTAGCCATTGCTAGAATTTTCATGGAATTTCCCAATGAAATCCAGACCCCAATGTTGAAAAGGTGCCTCAAGAACCATAGGTTGTAAGGGCAAGGCAACTAGCTTCTACTTCCATGTGAATAGTTGACAAGCTTGGCAACTTCTGACAAATTTATGCACATCTAAAAAAATCGAAGGCCAATAATAACCAGCTCTAAGAATTTTGTGGGCGGTAGTTCTAGTAGCATAATGAGCACCACAAATTCCTGAATGAAACTCAGAAATCAAATACTTAGACTCAATCTCATGATAACCTAAGTATTATCCCCTCAGGATTTCTCCACCCAAGGCCATCCTTCATGAGGCAATACTTAGTGGCTTTCAATCTAAGAGCCGTTCTTCTATGAGCAACTAAATGGTTAGGATATGTAAGATTTAACAAATAATAAATGATGTTCTTATACCATTCATGCTCTCCTAACCTTTGCAGCTCAAGCGAAGAAGCATTATTAAGACAAATCAAACCAAGTGCTTTCACATTACCTTCGGTCATTATTTCAGCCAAGCCTTGACCCTTGACTAACTTGGTGGGCCTAATCTCTAAATCAAACTCTTGAATTTTATTAACCCACCTAGCACGAGTCCCTAAGAAATCAGTGTGAATTAAGATATATTTAATCGTGGAATGCAAGACGAAAGCAATGATTTTAGAATAACTCACATAAGTCCTAAAATTCTTAAGAGACTTAACCAAGGCATAGGCTTGCTTTTCCATAGTATTGTAATTTAATTCATAATTTTGAAGTGCTCTACTCATGAAATCAATAGGCTTTTCATGGCCTTCCTTATTCTTTTGTAATAATACACCAGCAATGGTATCTTTAGAAGCGAAAGAGAAAATCATGAAATCCTTTGAATAATCAGGAATTGCAAAAATAGAAGCTTTAGCAATAGCACCCTTAATTCCTTGAAAATCCTTTTTACCATCTTCTTTCCACAAAAATTTTACATCCTTTTTTAGAAGAATTTTAATAGGCTAAGATATTTCTGCGTAATTTGGAATAAATCTTATAAGAAAATTAGTTTTTCCTATAAAATACTGAAGGGATTTAAGATTATGAGGGAGAGGAATCTTTTGGATTGCCTCAACTCTTTCAGGATCAATCTTGATCCCATATTTGGAGATGATGTGACCAAGTAATTTCCCTTCAGTTACTCCAAAACAGACTTAGCTAGATTCAACGAAATACCAAATTCTCTACACCTATCAAAGACCTTCTTAAGATGACCTATGTGACTAATACCATCTTTAGAAAAAAAAGTAAGATCATCTTGATAAATTTCAATAATTTTTCCAATTAAACCTTTAAAAGCATAATCCATAGCCCTTTTAAAAGTAGCCCCAGCATTAGTCAACCCAAAAGGCATTCTAATGTATTTGAAATTAACCCATGGTGTGGTGAATGTAGTTTTGTGATGATCTTCCTTCTTAACCCAAACTTGATTGTATCCAGAAAAACCATCTAACAATGACATCATTCCTGAACCTGTTACTCTTTGCAACATAGTCTCCATGTTGGGAAAAGGGTAATTATCCTTTTTACATGCTAGATTAAGGTTTCTAAAATGGACACAAAGTCTAATGGTACCATTCTTCTTCCTAACAATCACCAGGTTGGAACACCATGTTGAATGTCTAGTTTGAGCAATGATGCCTACTGCAAGCATTTTTGAAAGCTCTTTCTGAACCAAAGGGGCTAACTTAGGATTTATTTTCCTAAGCTTTTGACGAAAAGGTTTATCATTCTCATATTTTAAAGGGATAATGTCTTGCATGACATCTTCCCTATATCCTTTTAACTCATCATATGAAAATGCTAAAACATTCCTATATTCATGAAGTAAATTGGTCAACTTTTTCCTTTGTTCTTCATTAGTTCCTTTACCAATTTTGACAATCTTAGGGTCCTCAGAGGAAACAATATTTACTTCAATGAATTCACCTAGATCCATTTTATTTTCCTCTTTCATCTTTTTGGCATCATGCCAATCAAAGTGTTGCTCTAAAGGAACAATATTCTCGAGAGTAGGATTTATAATATCATCATGATCATCAAGTCCATCCTCCCTAGAACTTATCTGAAAATTTTCAAAATCATCCAAATTATTAAGAAAACAAATGACCTGCTTTTCATCATTAAAAACTTTCCAACGCTCTGAATTATCCGGGACTGAAGGTCTAAAAATAATTTCCATTTTTATCTTATCCTTAATTAATGCATTAGATAATTGTAAAGTAGAAGCGTCCACAACAAGCTCATCCGCCAAGGTATTCTTTTCTCTTGGGATAGCTTCAAGGTTAATGGCATCAAAGTGTTCCATAACATCCCACACAACATTTCGATAATTCCTTAACCTTTGATTTTTACATGTAAATTTATTCTTAACATGCATGATAACCAAATCAGAGTCTCCCTTGATACTAAGCAACTTAATTCTTAAAGCTTTTTCCAACTCAAAACCCAACAACAAGGCTTCATATTTAGCCACATTGTTGGTTGCATAGAACTCAAGTCTATAGCAAAACTTAAAAATATGACCAGGGGGAGACTTCAATACAATTCCAGCACCCTTACCATACCTAGATGCTGCACCATCAAAATGCATGTGCCAAACTTGATCCCTTAGGTCCTCAAACTTCTCATCGGCCTTGTCATCTAAAGGAACTATGAAATTAGACATAATAGCATAATTCCCCATGTCAGGTTGTTCCTTAATTATTTCATTATGAGGTCTCTTAGGATCTTCCACATGGAATCTTCTTTTAGACTCTCTATTTAGCTTCACAAACCCTTCACCTCTAGGGGAGGGAATCATAGCATAATACAAATTCATCTGAATACTTCCTCGTAGATCAGAGGCCCACTTTCTAGATAACAACATACCCAAAGCATCCAGAACATCAACTACAACTATGTCCATAACAATCGTTATGTCTAGGTAAACCGATAAATGAACTTGAAAATCCTTGATTAACCCATGAACTTCAATTTTCTTAGAATCCATGGCACATATGTTGTAGTATGGTCTATAAAATATTAAATTGAGTTGTTCCATGACCCTCTTGGTCATGACATAAGCTGAACCACTAGAATCTAGCATACAATTATTCAATTTATAACCATTAACCATCAAAGTAACAAAAAATGATTAATGTTCCTTGTTATCTAACTCCATTTTTTGCAGATATATAGGGGAATCTTGATAAGAAACTTCAAGAGTCTTATTTCGAGTAACATTAACATGAAAAGCTCCTAGAACATCTAAAAACTTATCCCTATGAGTGGGAAGCTTTAATATCTTAGTTACAGGCACCAATATCTTAGCATTACTCAACCATGCGCCCAAATCAATATTCAAACCAGGACTAGGATTAAAAATTCGAGGGGGAGTTTGATTATTACCTTTCTCTTTATCCCTTTGATAAGTTAGTACTTTGTCCTTAGAAATTTCCAAAACTTGATTAGGAGAAGGCTTTTCACCAAATAATTCAATCATCAAATCCTTCTCATGATCAAAATTATTGATACTATGCAAAGATGTGAAAGGCCTAACATCTTGACTATTTTCCTTAACTTCCATCCAATCTTCCATAGACAAATAAAACTCCTTACCAATAACATTTATCTGATTAATTTCCCCAAAAATTCTACTATTCATGTTTCTTTTAACAGTGGGACAGGTAAATTCTTCATGAAGAGCATCACAAGCTCTACAATAAGGTTGAGCTTCATCAACCAGCTTAGTAGATTCAAGCGGATTAGGAGGTCCTCGCTGAATAGGCTAGCCTTTTTTCTGCTAAGTATTATTACCTCGATTATTATTATTGTGATTTCAAGGCTGATAATTTTGCGCTTGAGCCCTTTCCATTTAGACCAACCTATATTGCAAAGTGATTATTTCCTTAGCATGGTTAGAGATTAATTTCTCTTGGTTAAGCTCCATGCTTTCAAGCTTGTGCATTAAAATTTTCATAGGGTCGTCATCATCTTCTAGAGGCTCTTTACCTTTAGGTCCTTTCAATTTAGTCGAAGCCCTATCAAAACCAAGAATTTCAGACTTCCATGATGCCCTTTTGTCTTTTTCAAGTTCCTCAGCTAGAGATTAGCAAGCCTTATAATCAACAGTTTTAGCACGCCTTAGCTCATATGAAGTATCATAATTAAAAGCATCAATGTAAAAATTCAGAAGAGATCCATCAGGAGGCTTATGAGTTTGAGATATTTCCCTAAGGATACCATTAAATCTCCTATTAAATTCTTCAATCATTTCATTCTCTTTCTTTTTTATAGTACTGATATATTTTACCAAATGCCTATCTTCCCTTTTATCATCAAACTTATCCTTAAAGGTGACTATAATTGACTCAAAGGTATTGAACGAATTATCAGGTTTTTTAGTAAACCATTCCATAGAATCTTTCTCAAAAGTAAGAATAAAGAGCTTCGTCTTTACATCATCGAAATTGTGATTTAAAACTGCAAATATATTCCACCAACTAGTGAAAGCAAACAAATTATCTTTGACACTAACCATATTTTTTCCCTAAAAACTAGGTATTCTTTCCATGCCATGTTTAGGGTAATCATTGGGATAACCTCGAATGTTAGTAAAGTTACACGGGGCAAAGATATACATGATATCTTGCTGGACAAGATCACAAAACATATAATGGATATCAGAGAGAGCTTCCTGGCTGAGATTAACAAGAAGTGTACGAGAAGAGAGCTTGTGTAATCAAACTCTCATAACCCTTTCAGGATCTAGAGTAGGATTAATGAAGCTACTTGGATGTCTTCTAGAACCAATTCCTGTCGAAAATGAATCCAATGGAGTCGCCACTAGGACAAGAAGCTAACTCAAATACCTGAGATGAAAGATGAATAAAGAGATGAATGTCGTAAAGTCAAAGTCCAATAAATTAGTCCCTGACAACGACGCCAAAAAAAAATTTCGCACAGAATGCCTAAGCACCGTGACAATGACTCAGTTCGAAGGATGTCACCCTGATCCCCAATCTCTCTATCTAATATGTCTCCTTGCAGATTAAGGGAGGTAGACCCTAACGAAAAAGAAGAAGGAGAACTGGTTGAAAGCCAACCAATTTAGGAGACACAGTTAAATGACCAAGTACTTGTTAAGATTAACGAGATTTTATAGATCCAATTATATTTGAAGCTTTAAAACCAGTGCCTTATGGATTCAAAATATCCCGTTAGGAAATTAAAATCAAGTAATTGATAGGTAACTGCTGCAATGGAAAATCATTCTGCCACGATGATACTTGATAAACACCCTCACAATTATGCATTAACAATGTTGGATAAAGACATGAAATTTATCATCACTTGAAATATTCACAAATTTTACTAAAGCAATTAATCACCAATTTCAAGCAACTTAAAACCACAATTAAAGATATTTCAACGATCATCAACCATAGCTAAGCATAAAAATACTCCAAACCAACAATTTAAACTTCGAAATGAAAATATTATCATGAGAGAACCATCAAATTTAAATGTTATACATTTCCGAATTAAAATGATATTCTAAAAAAATTCCAATTCAAAAAAAATATATAGTCAAACTTTAGATAGAAATAACTTTAAAGCTCACCTTGAATATGTAAAATTTTTTTTTTTTTTTTTTTTGAAATGTTTGAAGTTAAAAAAAATTAAAATTTTTGGACTTTTAAATTTTTTTAATTTTCTTGTCTAAAGTTAATAAATCTAAAATTATAAAAATAATAAATCTAAAATTTAACTTTAGAAATCTAAAAAAAAAAAAATCTAAAAAATGAAATAGTTGAAAAGTGTAAGTATTTTTTTTAAATTTTTTTTTAAGTTTTTTTTTTTTTTAAACCCAAAGATTAAAACTTAAGGAAAGATAAACTATATCAAAGCTAAAAATAAAATAAAATTGAACGTAAATGTTAACAAAACACACTCAGCAAAATCGAAGATTTAAAACTAAAACTATAGCCCAAAATTTTGAAAAAATTAAAATCTAAAATTAAAACTAAAGCTAAAGTTAAAAAATCTAAAATCTAAAGTCTGAAATCAAAAAATAAAAATTTGGATTTGTGTAATTGTTTTATTTGTGCAGGTGTATGGACATCGTACGGACAACAGGGAGGATGGATGAGTGTGGATGTACAGATGACGTAGGGACAGTGTGAAGGACTATTGCAGTAGAGATGGGAACATATGGAAAGCGTGAAGGAGCAGGCGTAGGGAAAATTGGCAGGGAAATGCCAAAGAGGCAGCGTATAGATAAGGACAGGAAAATATACAGAGGAGAAATGGATGAGAGCTAAGGATGCGGCAAAGATCAAGGGTAGAGTGAACAAGGAAAATCACATATTATGGCAGGCAGTAAGGAGAAAGATGCACGTGGTAAAGCTTATCTCAGGTAGAACTAGTGCACAAGGAACTTTTTCTTCACCTAACAATAAATTTTTACCAGTATAACTCAGATTTGAAAAATATTTATTTAAATGCACCTGCTATTTACACTTTTGAGGAAAAATAACACTCAGATATGTAGGCAAAAATGATCCTGAGGCCAGATCTTACCCTCCAGGGCCTAGATCTGGCTCAGATCTAAAATTTTCCTAAGAATCTCCTTGTAAAACCTGCACAAGACCAGAAACAAGGGACCCAAAAACCCAGAAAATATGCACAGAAAATAAACCCTTAAACCGTGGTAAATATTTGCAGAATTTACAGTGCTATTTTAAAGATAAAGAACCCTCATGGCTAGATTTAAAACCATTTTTCACAATTAATAAAAAAGCAAAATTAAGAGAGGCACAAGCCTAAGAAGACCCTGTAAAAAAGAATCCGTAAGATAACTTTGGGAATTAGGAAACAATGAGCTTCTTCAGATTTTCTAAAATCTGAGAGTCGGTTGATATAACTGAAGACTTCTCCAAATGCTCAAATCTTGAATAATGATCTCTGCACACTTAGATATGAATCTTAGATTGATAGAGATTTAAAAAATAACCATGATAACCTTTAGAAAAACAAATAACTGATATTTCAGTCAAATCAAAATGAAATTTTAGAAACCCAGAAAACTGTACAAGATACCTGTATACAGATCAATCCATAAAGGCCATCAACCATCAAATGCCAATAGAAGTAGTAGAGTTTAAAGATAATATCACCACATAGATCTGGAAAAGGAACACCAAAGTCTGTAACCCTAAAGTCTTTATGCTTTATTCACCAAAAAATATTACAAGAGCTTCCAAGAACAAGTGCATGATTCAAAGATCGGGTTAAAATAACATACAAAGACCTCTAATTTATAAGATAAAATCTCAAATGTCTAGTTCAGTTGATCCTTGTCAAAATAATATTGACTGTCGAAAAGATTCAATTATCTTTTAATCTGGACCGTCGAAATTATAATTTTGAGGAAATTCGAATTTATCATTTAATTCCATTTTAATTAACTCAAAAATAATATTTTGAGTTATTTACCTCAAAATTTTGACTTTGACTTAACCACCAAGGCCCAAGGGTCCAAAATTTCTTGAAATTCTCAATATTCCCTTGGCCTGGGACCTTTAATTTTTTTTTTAAGAACCCATGAATTTTGCCTTTGGCCATAAAATTTAATTAATTGATTGAGAGGGGTTTTAATTATTTTTGCAACCCTCTTTACATAAGATAAATACATTTAGACACATAAAGGGGGAATACCCATTAGTATAGACACTCAAGTAGCTACCCAATTATGCGTCTCAAAACATGATCTAGTAGACCAAGGAGCTTGTAATAAAATAATCTAGCCAATTAGCTAGGATTATTCCCAAACTACTTTTACAAAGAATTGATAGAAAACATTAGGACTCACTTAGCATCTTGATGACAAAATCCACCCAAGCTTTGGGGTGAGGTTGGAGGGGAAAAATATGCCGATCACTTGTGTCAAGAAACACAAATGAATCAGTGAGACAAAAAACCTCTTAGGATAGAAATCATCGCGAAAATATTAGGCTTACCTAGGTTATTACATACATGGTGGTCTTACTTAGATCATTTACATCATAAACATGCAGAATGGTTTTACATAATTTATAAGACTGTCGACTGATGATGAAATCTGAATAGCGTGAACACCTTGAACATGATGGATCCCATTTGAAAAAATGGAGGTGTACTGCTATGGGGTCGTTGACACAGAGTGGTCAACAACCCACCATCATACTACTTCGTAGATGCATCACATGAAAAATATCATCAAACCAAGATTCATAATATATGCATATAAACTCATATAGGCATAATATAATCCATGCATAATCAAAACATAAAATCTATAATGGATTAGCACATAGCATGAGATGCATATCCAACTACTCCAAGAAAACATGATGCCATCGATATATTGAAAACATATAAAGTTCTTCCCTTGAACATGTTCCATCCTTCTCCCTGATCACACCTTAGCAAAGACAACATTAGTAGAAAAAACCTATCATCAAGATGCCATATCGAAGAGATAAGCATAAAAATCATCACAAACTAACTTCATGCATAAACAATATAGGCGGCCATATACTCCCATTGAGCCTATGAAGGCTTCACATCCATTTTGCAGTCTAATATATATATCATGAAAAAAAGGAATGCAATATGTGTTGATCTATTATACTCTGAGTCTGAATATGAATAGTATTTCTTTGATCTCCTCTCTTTTCTTACTCTTCCCTTCAACACATAAACACTTTATGGTGTTTTAGCTCCTCTAGTTATCACCTTCTTTGATCCTTTCTTTTTAATGAGACAACCTTTGGATTTTAAGGCAAATTCCTTACCTCCATCAACCATTTGGCTCACACTTAAAATATTTTTCTTTAAACCCTCTATTATCTAAACATTTTTTTCATTGTTCCTCTTTTCTCCAAGGTTGGATTTACCGGTTCCCAACAACCTTGTTGGTTCACTCTCTTAAAAAAAGCATGACCACTATTGATTCTCTTCAAGAAATGAAATTTTATCCTATCTCATAACATATGATGTGAACATCTGCTATAAATATACCATTTAACATCCTTCTCACGAGAACAAAGAGAAATACTAAATTTTCCTAATTGTTCCTCCTTTTTCTTCCACATATCTATGGGTTGGTTCCTTTTTTATGAATTTCTTTTTGGTTGTTTATTTTCCACTAACGACCTTATGGATTTATCCATCAGGAAATCCTTGTCCATGGGTCCAAAATTATGACACATAACACATTCTACATGACCAAGATAAGAAGACAAAGGATCTAATATTTTGTTTCTCATTCTAGATATTCATCTTCTCATAATAGTCCTACAATCAATGGCCATATGGCAAAAAATATTACAAGCCTAACATAAACCATTAAACAAACTTGTATACCTCAAGGAAGATCTCATTCTTTGTTGTCCAAATTTCTACATGGATGTGTTGAATTTTCTCCTACAAAAATATGCTATATGTTCAAATTGATGACAATTTAAACACTTAATCTCATTCATCGAAGGAGTGAATGAATTGTGATTTCGTCTGTGAATTCTGATACTATCAACTCTAGGAGTGAATGATTTTCTTGGCATAGAAACTCCTTTCAAATATCTTTTGATGATTAATTTTCAGCCTCTTTTCTCCAACATTGTCATGGCTACTCACAATTTTCGTTGTAGGCTTCTTTATATCTATTTTTTTAATCTTTCCTACATCTGAACTTGCATCTCCTCTTTTAATATTAGAAAAATATTTTCTCTTTGCTATTTTTCTCTTAATTTTTTCAAGATGTTGGTATTTCTATTTAATTTTCTTTCTCAACTTATCTATTACATTTTTTAGTTACTCAACATAACCTTTCTTTCTTTTTTCCTTGTTGCACATTAATTATTCATTTCTTCTTGAATCCTCCACCAGGGTTCTCAAGGTAGTGAGCTCCTCCTTGAGATTTTGGTCCTTCTCATTCATGACGCTCATTAATAGGCACATTTTAAGGGGTCTCAATTTCATCTTTTAATATTATTAAATATCTATCTCTCACATTTTCTTTATATTATGCTTAGTGAGAAGGGTGAAATATGTTTTTCATGCCATATATCCTAATATGATTTAATTGCGGGGAATGAAGCCATTTTTCAAACAATTTCCATTTAAGGTCTAGGAGTAGACAAAAAGGAGAGATTATAGGAGGATTTTCCACCTCATTAAATCTCTCAATCAACCAAATATCACACCAACATCTCTCTCATTAGCTCTATGTCAAAGGCAACCAAGCAAGTTCTATTTATGAGGATCCAAGCTCCAATCTTCATGAGATTAAGGAGACCATATTCCTATTTTCTAGGGATTTTTTGGTAGCTACCATTTTGTATAAATAAACATATATAAGAGCTCATAAGGATTCAAACCTTGTTTTCAGCTAGGTAGCTCTTGAGCTCAGGAGTATTACTATTTTCTTACTGTCATATGATGTAGTATACTTTGATGCAATGATAATGAGAAGTTGGGATTTGATCCAATACTGAGTTAGTCCCAGAGGGTTGATGCTTTTGGGTTAGGGCCAAATACATTGGATAAGTCCCTCTTGTGTACTTGTATTATTTTTTTAAGATTCAATACTCAATTTAGTTTCTTTCATTTTAGTAGCAGAAAATATATTAAACGGTGATTGTAGCCTCAATTCCCCATCTCTCTCATGGGAGCATGAGTAGAACGACTTCTAGCCATAGCCCAAAAGTAAATTTTTTATTATTTATTGGAAAGAGAATTAGTGTGATAATATTTCTTATCATATTCTTACTGTAGGTTAGAATTTGATTTGTTTCTTAGATCATAGTTTGGCATAAGTTAAATAGCCTTTATATTCAACTTATCTTTTCTACTTCTACTTATTTTAGTTTGTCAATAATCAATGAATGGATGCATGTAATGGTTGAAGGAATGTTTGAAACTGTAGGCAAGGACCCCTTCATCACCTTCATCTTGTACTCCATCACTCTTCCCTCCAACCTTAAATTCTTGCACCAAAACCCTGTTTTTATGATATCATCTCCATGACCACCGTGAGTAACCGTCCTAGTGCAAAACATACCCTCAAAGAGCTCTGAGCTTGGATGCAGGTGTTGGTCACACCTCACTCACCTAATTCCACTTCCTTTGACCTTCCCACACCATTCCCCCATCCTCTTTACCATTTGAACCTTCTCGACCTCCTTCCTATAGCATTTCAGAGCTTCATATAGCAAAACATGGCACTTGTAGCAGCGTCTTGTAGCATATTTGTAGGTCCCCATTTCCACTACATTTTTTATCCTTGCTTCCATTTTAACCTAGGATAGGATGTATATGACTCCTATCTATGGTTTCATGACTAGAAGAGACTCCTAGGCCACTCCAACCCTCCTTCTTCCCTTGCTGCAAAAGCAAAGTGGTCATTGGTGTTTATTTCATCACATAATTAACATAAATAGGAAAAAAATGTACATGAAAGTGTGAGTTAGTTGGAATGATTTGTTAAAGTGTGTGAGATAAAGTAGTTCATTTACTACCAAGTGATTGGATAGCTAGATAGATCATTGCATCATAGTGTATTTTTATTTTCTGCAACTAGGTTAGTTTTTATATATTCATCATTTTATTTCAATAAAAATTGCAAGTAGAAGTTGATAAGCACTCTCTCCTTCTCAGTTATAAGTATTTCTCTGCATAAAATTAATTGCTTTCACTTTAATCTAGTAGGAGGAATGGCCTAGAAGCACTACTAATTATAAGACCTAGTTGAGGGTGGCATGAGTGGAATCCATCTATTGTGCATATGGCACTATCACCTCTAAGTTTGTATGAACCCCAGGTTCATAAATGGATTTGAGTAGCCCCTGAGAGTTGCAACACTCTTGGTGCAATACCAGGGCTCACCAGTTTTTGGAAATAGACAAATTACCTTCCTTACGAGGCCTAAAATTTTTATACCAAGGGGTGGAAGGTGGGTCATAGAAACTATACTTCATCAATCAAAGGAGGCCTAAAGGACCTCAGCATTACCAACAAGGTATGTAAGGTGCACCTTATTCTAACTACAATTCAAATCAAGTTTCACCTCTGCAACATTGTACTCATCCATCATGGTCCACACCTCCTTATTGACCTTATTCTCCTCCATATCATCTTGAATATGCCAATCAAACATTTCAGCCATATGGTCCCCAACCTCCTCAATGGAGAAAATCATCACAACGGTGGAGGCCTCAATTCAACCAAAATCCTTCTTTACTTCCTCCACCCCAACCTTAACCACAACTCACTCATCCTGATCCACCTAAGAAACCTCAGATGCTTGCTCAACCTAATCCGAACCCAAATAACAAACATGCACAATAGGTTTGTAGTGGAGAGGAATCTTACCCTGCCTATGTTGTGGAGATCCAATACATTAACCTTAGGTATATGCGAGTGCTCCCGGATAACCATCCACCATCTTCACCTGAAGAGCTTGAAGAGGAAAAGAAAGAGAGTACCCCTTAAGTCAATCCACCTCCTTTTCCTGAGAGATTGATCCATCCTAGCCAGCATACCCCAGGAGAGATTGAAATTCTGGGATAATTGAATAATTTGTGTCAAGATACCCCTTCTATAGGATATTAAGGATTCTCCCCTTTATAATAGGCTTATCAAGGAGAAATGTTTAAAAAATAATGGGATAAATAAGAGAGACACCCCCACCATCAATGTTGTTAGTCAATTATTTGATTTGATGTTTGGGAGAGTGATTTTCCCAAAATACCTAGCCGTGGAAGTCTAGTAGTGGATGTGAAAATTGATGGCATAATTATTCCTCATACACTGATTGACCTTGGGGCTTCCATAAATGTAATGAATAAATAAACCCTGTTGAAACCCAACCTCCAAGGAGCCTTGAGAAAGACCACTACCATGTTGTATCTTGCAGATAGATCCACAATAGCCCCTGAGGGATTTTTTGAGGATGTTATGGTCTCCATTGAATCCAAGGAGTATCCCACTGACTTCCTGGTGCATCAACCCAAAACCCAGTTTAATTTTTATCCTATTATCTGAGGAAGACCTTGGTTAGACACTTATGATGACTACATGAGTTGTAAGGCCAAGAAAATGACCATCAAGAATGTGTCGTTATCCAAACAACTGATAATATATTATCCTTCATAGCCTTCTATTGAAAATGATCCACCTTTGTGGCTAGAGGATGAGGAAGAATATGAAGTGTATCACACAACACCATAACCAATATGCACCTCATATGTTGTTATCAAGGGGGACAACCTAGTGAAGGTGACCTCATTGACCATATCCTTCAAAACCAACCCCCCACTACCATTCCACTTGATGAACTTGTGAGATAATATGGAATCACTCCTTGGATTGATATATGCTCAGTTTAATCAAGCCATGAACATGCCAAGACTGTAGAGTTTTTCCCATCCAGAACCTTAAATATTAGTCCCTCTCTCTTGGTCAAAAGAGAAGAAAAATTGTGCAAGATGCTAAGAGAGGACTTAGATGCTTTTGATTGGGACTATAAATAAATCAAAGGGGTGCATCCCTCAACATGTGATCACCATATTTACTTAAAATAAGGATGAAATCCTATGCACCAACCCCAAAGGAGAATGAACCCAACCTTGAAGGACATAGTGAAGGAACAATTACAAAATATGTTGGATGTGGGATTCATATACCTGATCTCAGATAGTGAATGGGTGCCACCTCTAGTCTTAGTCCCAAAGAAGAATGGGAAATGGAGGATCTATGTTGATTACCGAGAACTAAAAAGGACCACCAAGAAAGATGATTTCCCTTTACCTTTCATTCACCACGTCTTACATGGTCTTGCAGGAAATAAGTTATTCTATTTCTTGAATGTATTTAGTGGTTACAATAAGATTCATATCAGCCCCGAAGACCAAGAAAATACTTTATTTACATGTCTTTGGGGTACCTTTGCTTATAGAGTTCTCCTATTTTTCCTATGCAATACCACTGCCACCTTTAAAAGAGAAATTTTTAGCACCTTTTTTGAGATTTTCCATGACTTTGTGGAAATCTACATGGATGGTTTCACTCTCTATGGATGTGA
The DNA here is from genome assembly GCA_034641835.2 of Pinus albicaulis. Lineage (NCBI taxonomy): Eukaryota > Viridiplantae > Streptophyta > Pinopsida > Pinales > Pinaceae > Pinus > Pinus albicaulis. The sequence goes on along the minus strand of CM076579.1, from coordinate 1,249,747,985 downwards.
TTTCTAGGAGGCCCTCTCTAATCTGGGTAAAGTCCCGAGGAAATGAATTGAAATGCATCTCTCCTTGAGTCCTGAGAAGTGTGAATTCTTGATGAAGGTAGGGATTGTCCTTGGCCACTCCATCTCTCAAGAAGGAATACAAGTGAACTAAAACAAGATTGTTATCATAAAAATGTTCCCTAGCCCTCAGATCAGAGAGATTTTCTGAGTTTCTTGGGATTGGTTGGTTATTATAGGATATTCATAAAGGATTTCAGTAAAGTGGCTTCACCATTGCTTGGATTTATGGCCAAGGACTCATAATTCAATTGGTCAAGTAGTTTTCAAGAGGACCTTGAAATCTTAAAAGGAAAATTGATCCCTGGTCTTATGCTTTGTGGTCCCAATTGGGCTTTTCCTTTCCATATCCATACTGATGAATCAATTAAATCTACGAGGGAAGCCTTGGGATAGGTAGACAATAACTTATCCTATTCCATTTACTTAATTAGTAAAAATCTATCAAAGGATGAATTGAATTACACTGTTTGCGAAAAATAGCTTTTAGTTATTGTCCACTCCTTGAACAATTTTAGACATTATATCACTGGGTAACAAAATTTTATGCATACTGATCATGCAAAAATTAAATAATTGATCAATAAACGTGATGTGAAGGATAGAATTATTAGATCATTATTTTTGTTACAACAGTTAGATTTTCAGATTTTTTTTCTAGACTCACTTTGCATGCAGATGACAAAAGGATGAACGACGACAAACTTCCATATGTGAACCTATTTTATATCTCAATAGTCTCTCCCTAGTTTTATGAGATAGCCAACTTCTTGGTTGCTGGGATATTTCCTCCAAATATGTCATCTAGGGAGAAGAGCATAATTGTGACAAAGAGTGCCCCTTTCACTTAGATTGGTGGAAATATTTTCAAACTCAAAACAAATCACATTTTAAGGATATGTGTCAAGGAAGAGGAAGTATTTGAAATCCTATCAACATTTCATGATAGTCCCTGTGGGGGTCATGTTGATACTAAGAGGAAAACCTTCAAAGTTATACAAGTTGTCTACTATTGGCCTACTCTCCATCAAGATGCAAGAAGGCATACCAGAAAATGTGATCAGTGTTAGAGGAAGGGGAAGCCCACACCAAGGGATGAAATTCCTCTACAACCTCAAGTGGCCTTCGAGTCATTTGACAAGTGGGGTATGGATTTCATTGGGCCAACTGATCCACCATCAAGACAAGAGGAATACATTATTGTGTGCACTGACTATTTAACAAAGTGGGTTGAGGAAAAGGCTGTCAAAATGGAAATAAAGGAAAAATTGGCTGAGTTCTTAAGGGAAAATGTTTTCTAAAAATTTGGGTATCCAAGGGAGATAGTCACTTGTCAGAGAGCCCAATTCACATCACATTTTCTTGAGAATCTCCCGAGGTAGCATAATATCAAGCACATTACATCTACTTCCTATCACCCTCAAGAAAATGGGCAAGTAGAGGTTACCAATAGAGCATTGGAGAGCATCCTCACCAAGGTGGTGAGAAAAAATAAGAAATATTGGGAAGACATATTAGTGGAGGCCATTTCGTCCTATAGCATAACCTGGAAGATAACCACATGATTCACTCCATATGATTTGGTTTATGGGAAGAAATATTTTCTTTCCATTGAATTTGAATATATCACTCTTATGATGGAAGCCCAATTGGATTTAGATGTCACAAGAGCACAAAAATAAAGGTTTTTTCAACTGAATATATTGGATGAATTCAGAATGCAGGCCCTCCTCCACACTAAAGTTAAACAATTACAAAGGAAGGTCTGGCATGATAATCACATTAAGGAGAAAATATTTCAGGAAAGGGATTGGTCCTTGCTATATGACTCTAGGTTCAAGGATTTTAATGTAAAATGCATGAAATTATGGTTGGGCCCATACCTGATAGAGAAATGTCATGACAATGGAGTTTTCCATATCAAAATGATTCATGAGGAGGGGATCCCTCTCCTTGTCAAAGGTTATAGACTAAATTTATACAAGAGACCAATGTATAAGGAAGAATTGATCACTCCAATGAGTAGAGAGGTCGTTGTGATTGGGAGTCTCATGGATTCCAGTTCATAGTTCACCCAGCAAAAAAAAAAAAAAATGCCTGGGTGAAAACCTCATTGAGACATCTAAGGCCAACTCTAGGATTGAAAACCTCTCTGAGGCAATCTTGGAGAAAAAATAATAAGGAAGAAAAATAATAAATATCCATACGTGAAAACCTCCTCTAAGGAACCTATGGGAGAAATGTGGGTTGAAAAACTCCTGAGAGGCGGCCTACATGTCTCTCAAATAAAAAAATAAAAACAAAAAGGAAGAAAATCACAAGATGAGGCCATGACTGCTGACCTTTTTATTGTTTTTCATGCTTATGCACATAGGCATATTATGGCTACATGTCAAATAAATTTACAATTTTCCTCCATTCTTCCATCCATTCATTCCCTCTCTATCATCTCCACCCATATATCGATCTCTCTCCACTATACCATTATCTCAAAACTCAAGCTTTACCTCCTCTCTATGTTACTACAGGAGGATCTTGAAAACCTATTGGGAGGTCCTCTAGTGCTAGAGGAGAGTTATTAAAAGCTACACAAGAGATAATCAAGGGAAATGGAATCCTATAAATGATCTTGTGGTCTCGAAAAATCATGAATATGGTCTTACCACCATTACCCATAACCATTTCATCACTCCTCCATATCATTCAAAAATATTTCTCACTCAAACCCTTCACTTTTTCCTACCTATAAAAAATTTCCTACAAAAAAACAAAGGTCCTCATCGTAATTACTATAAGCCTACACTAATCCCTCGTGATCCTATCACTATCCTAAATCCTTGACACACTCTCCCTCATCACCCTATGCATTTTAAATGTCAAAAGATATAAATAATGGGTTGATACAAGAAGAAACATCCTCCTATAGAAAACCTATGTAATCACTAAAAATCACTTTATTATTTTACTGCTCATCCATGGAGTCATAGATAACTTGTGAGATGACCCCAAGGAAGAAATGACACTCCTAAGAGGACTCTCCACCAACAATGGCAACTTGAGCCTCAACAAAGTAACTGCACACATATCAAAAAGCACAGTTAAGCACTACAAGGAGAATGAAGATAGACAAAAAGAACTAAGATAGTAAGGAAAACTCTCTTGGTTCCAAAACAATGGTCAAGATCCAGCATGGAAGGCCTTGTAACACATCTACCATGAGGAATGAACTGTAACTACTACAGGAAGGTTGAGGGAGTGCTACAGGAAGTCCGAGGGGGTAAATGCGAGAAAAAAAGGGTCCATTTGGTTCAAAAAAATTCCATATTCATCTTAGAGAGCCTTTCAAAGAAGTAATTTTTCCACCACCCTCATACCTCCATCAAAATTGCATAAGATTTATCCTAAAATTTTTGTAGACAACAATGATAAAATTGTGAAATTGAAAGGGCCTCTTTGAAGATAATAGTGGTTAAAACATAAGAATTGGAGTGATAAGAGCTTTGTTACCCATTTCTACCACTTAATTAGATACTAAATCCATAAAAGAAACACCATTCCCTCATGTATTCAAGATAAACACATAAGATATGGGGGTGGGATTAACGGAAGAGATATTTTAGACACCAAGAGAATCCAATTTCACCCTCTGTGGTAGAAATTATTAGGAGACATCAATAGCTAGGCTTCTTCGAATTCCTGAAAGGGTATGATGATGATTAGGAATAAAAATATATAATTAGATTTAAACCCCCCATCTAAATCCATAAAACGCAAGGGATCGGTGGTCCTTGGCAGAACAACATTCATAGACGAAATCATAAGGAAAGCTGAATCCTAGGCATTTGTAGGACCCAAAACCATTCCTGAAAGGAGTCCTAATACAATCACTCAAGCAGAAGCCTCACCATATGCATCCCATGCCAAGATTCACAGGGAAATAGAAGGGTCTGTTGACGGGAAAATTTGTCCGGCCAACAGTAGGGGATCTCCCCGGTAGAAAGTCCCAATTAGACCTTAAACTGTTTGGAGTAGGGATCCCGTCCGGGGTGTGGGTCCGGCTACCACTTAAGATGACTTCCCTTCAGTCTCAAAAGAACCTATTTGAACCTGCGGACGTACACTTATTCACATGATACAGAATACAGGATTGATGCGTTAAACACGAATCAAACACTATGCGTAGCAAGATTATAGATAAAGCACATACACCTCAAGAGATGTCATTAGCAACACATCCTTTTGGGGGGTAATGCTTATGAGGTAGTCTGATCACAAAAGAAATAGTTCTTTATGATAAGATAACCCTTTACTTCCTAAAAGATAAAACAAAATGCTAACAAAATAGTTCATTAACATTCATTAATAGAACAGATGATAAAATGAACATCATTGATACAACACAGGTAGCCATGACGCATAAATTATGACATAAGGAGTGCAGCATCATTAATCATAGGATGTTCTGAAAGTGTACAAGGAATACACACAGTATTCACACAGCAAAACACATCATAACCATAGGGTGTTTTAACAAGAATCTATATTCATATGCTCAAGTGTAGAATCTTTCAATACAATTGCATGTAGCTCTTGAGTTTCCAAAAAAGAAAAGCCCTTTGCTCAACACTAGGGAAGCATAGCACAAAAAGAGCCCTTTATCGTTCAGGCCTCTTCGCTGCACAACTTTGTTAATTTTGCCTTGCGACCTCGAAGAGGTTGCGACTGCGGCTACACGTTTGATATGCGCGACTTGCGACCTAGGTAGGCGAATTCCTTTGGCTGACTGTCCACCGGTAGTGTGACACGACCTAGCTCTACTTGCTGCTCATGACTTGCTGCTACCGGGCTGTGGAGATGGACGCGAAATGTTAATGTCAGGGACGTCAACCTGTTGCTCCTTGAGAAAATCCTGCCATGTCCGGTACTCTGACGCTATGGGGGAAACCAGAGGGACTTCCTCCTTTAATCGGTGCACACATTCCAACGCATTTGGTACTAAGGTTTCCCTTTTCTGTGCGATCTGATTTGAAAGCGAGGCAAGCTTGGTATAAATCCGCGCTGGAGTGGCAATAAATTGACTCAGATGCTCTTGAGATGCTGAGGGCTCTGGATCAGCAGCGGCTTGCTTGATAGGTTGCAAAAATGATTGGATGTCCTGGTCCACTTGTTCCCAGGTTTTCTCTTCGTCTAATGCCCCAAGTGATGGAATGTGGTGCAATGTATGCATTGAGTCGATACCACTAATCAGGTGGTTGTACGAGGACATTACTTTGTCTAGGTCCTTAGACAGTTTGTCTTTAGATTGTATCGCCATGCGGAGTTGAACCTTTGCATCCTGCGTGTGAATCCAGTCCCTCTTAGGCAAATTTTCAGGTGCCTGAGGGTACTGTATTGTCCAACCCATCATCCTGTCTAAGGCCTGTGAAGCCTCTCTGAGCTGCTCGTGTCTTTGCCTAGTTTCCGCTCGTGCCCTTGCCTGTGGAGTGACTGTTTGTTTGATGGTGAAAATTTCACCATATACTTGCCTCATGGTCACTTCCAACACCTCACACTCCTTGAAGATGGCCAGCGAGACTTCATTTACTGGTGGAGCCTGGTTCCGAAGTTGTTGGACTTCTGCTTGCAATTCTGCTTTCTCTTGCTTTGCTCTCTTCTCGCGTTACTTAGCTGCTTGCAGTATATTTTGTAGAGAGACTATTTCTCTACTCATTCGGGTTACATTCTCTTCCGTAGCTGCGGCGAAAGCAGTACCCGCTGATGCTATCATTACAGGATTAGTCCTGGTATCAAGGACTATGTCTTTGCCTGTTGCTACTGTGGATGCGGCAGAGGGACTTTGCGCCAGTGACCTCCTCTTCTCTTGCCAGATTTTGAATGAAAACTGATCGAATGTGAGTCTGGTCAGGTCAAACACATCTTCTTCCTGTCCCCGGGGCGATCTAACGTCAGAGAGATTGGTACGGCCCAAAGGTATATCGAGGGGAGTCATCTCGAGGTCGTCCAGCATGTCATCCTCCCTTTCTTATGTGTTCTTTTCTTCTTCTTCCTTTTGTCGGCGTTCAGCTTCTGCTGCCGCTTCTATTTCGGCCTTCTTCTTCTGCTCAGCTGCAGCAACCTGTTCGGCTTTCTTTTGGCGTTCAGCCTCTGCTTTGTCCAGCTCTGCCTTAAGTGCCCGTTCTGCTGCGGCCTGTGCCTCCTTGCCCTCCTTTTCTTTCCTGGCCTCTTTGGCCTGCTTCTTATTCTGTGTTGATGTTGCACTCTTTTGGCGCGCTTCCTCATCTTCTTTTATCTTCTTCTCTCTTTCTTGCTGGGCTTTCGCCTCTGCTTCCTTTTGTTTGATGGATGGAGCAAGCCCTGTGTTGGTTCGAGGTTTCTTGAGTAAAGAGGAGGAGGAACCTCCTAACTGACGACTTCTGTCTTCTAAGCTCTGATCATCTGGGTCTTCCTGGACCACGTCTGCTCCCGGAGCAAGTTGTCTTTCAGCATTATACCAGTTTTTTCTCTCATCTTCCGCCGGGCGCTCAAGATGCTGATAAGTCCACTTGAATTTAGCTCTCAGGCAGTGTTCAGGAACTATTTTCTCTGGGTCATATGTTCGGTGTTCAAGCGCCCCGAGCTGATAACTTCTCATTGCTTCTGCTTCTGCTGCTACTTCCCTGAAGTCTTTAACTGTGAATGCACCAATGGTGAGGGGTAGCGTGGGCCACGGCTTCTTTTTGCCTTTAGACAGGATGCTGGAGAATCCGTGTGACATTTGAAAGCATACCTCCTGAATAAGCATTTTGTCTGTCATGAAGCGAGGCATAGCATGTGGCGCCTTGTAAGATCCAAAGACTCGGATGAAGGTGTATCCAGGGAAAGGGAACCAGTGTGCCACTTTAACTAGAGTCTCCTTGGCCCGCCACGACATGCAAGGGGCGTCTTGGCCAAATAAATGTCTGTACAGAGATGGGATAAATATTTGGGAAATCTGATCCATATCCTGTTTGTATTTGGACTCCCAAAATACTTTGAGTTGTAGATGAATTGCGCGCGACTGCTCGGAGTCCCAGTTGTGCGCCCATCCCTCAAACTCTACTCTGGCGCAGACAGCGTCTAGTAGGTAAGAGGCCATGTAAAATTTGGCAGGCATTCCTTCTTCCGGGGCCAATGCCGAGTTCAGGTTGGTCTGCATCGACGTCATCAGTATGCCGGCCCAGTTGAAACGGGTGCCATATGTTGTCACATACTCCATGATAGTAGCCCAACTGCCGCTGAAGGTGGAGCAATCTGGGCGCCCGTAAAGTCTGCAGAGCATGGCGGCAACCAATTTGTAAACCTTCCTCAGGCTCGCCACTGGGTACTCTTGGTCTTTCTTGACCTTGAACTTTTCGGGCTCCTCCCACCATTGTCTAATAGTATCAACTATCGGAACGGCGTGAGCAACAGCCCATTCTGGAGAGAAATGCTCATCTGGGCGAGGCAGTGAGTAATAAATGTGAGCATCCGCGCCTACCAACGTAGCGAAAGCTCTGCCTTCGCTGTCCCGGATCACAAACTTCTGGGGGTCCGTCTTTTGTATGATCCAATCTATAACCTCTGGACATGGGAATATGGCTGGATGCGCCCCTGCCAAATGTAGTTTGGAATTCTTCACCACCAAGTATATTTCCCGGTCTAGGAGATCTTCTGGAAATTCCTCTTCCGGTATGGCAAACTCATGATATACTTGGTACCATCTCATGCTGTCGTCTTTTGTAAACGTACATAGTGTATCTCTGTAAATTGGGGGTGGGGACACCACTTCCATCTCATCAATATCTTCCACTATTTTCTTGTACTTCCTCCAAGATAGCGGGGGCACCATGTCACTAGAATCTGATAACACAGGTATGCACTCTATGTCTTCTTGAATTTCACCTGTCAAATTCATAAAGGAATCCCACGATAAGAACGACATGGTGATAAAAAACCAGTTACAATTTATTGATGAAATTTAGCTATGCCACATGCAAAACTGGGCTACTGGGTCGCTGGGTTGCGGATTGCAAGAACAGAGTCCGGGCGCGACCTTGCGACCTCGCGACCAGGTCGCTAGGTCGGTAGGCCGCAGATCTCTGGAAAATTTGAAATATGCGACCTTGCGACCTCGCGACCAGGTCGCTGGGTCGCAGGGTCGCAAATCCCAGAAATTGGAGAAAATGGGACTTTTTGAACTCGCGACTAGGTCGCTGGGTCGCAGGTCGCAATATGGCTTGCCGGGGGGGTTTACGTGCGCACGGCTTTGAACCTCCTTTTCTCCCTCCTCTCGAGGATTTACAAGTTGGCTGGGTCCAAGTGGAGGTGTGGCAGTATTTTAATAGCAAGGGATGATGCCATGAAGGTGTGAATCAGAAAAACAATGAGGTTTGGACAATTATGTAGAAAACAGATTCATAAAATCCTCAGAAATATAAAAGCTCAGTCAAAAGACAATTTAAAGGCCTAAGGGGAGATGGGTTTGGTAAGAAATGCATCATAATGGAAAGAGCAGGAAGAAATGGCAACTTACCCGGGAAAAACGCGCCAGTCGAGCTGTCAGAGGCGTTTTCTTACAAATCGCTGAATGTGTAAAATGTGACCTGCGACCTCCCTTATATAGAAAGTCGCACGTGCGAGCAATAAATGCGGGTCACAGGGTATCAAGTTGATTAGTTTCAGATTTTTCCGACCTTGCGACCTTGCGACCTGGGGTCGTTGGGTCGCAAGGTCGCTGGGTCGCGCTTTTCATGAAAAATGGATAATTGCGACCTAGCGACCTGGCGACTTGGCGACTCGGGGGTCGCTGGGTCGCATTTTCGTTAACTTTGGAGATTTGCGACCTGGCGACTTGGCGACCTGAGGTCGCGGGGTCGCAAGGTCGCTAGGTCGCGGTTTTCATCAACTGTTTTAACTTTGTGACTTGGCGACTTGGCGACTTAGTAGCTTCTCTTTAGTTTTAAGGGGCTCCAAAAATTTGAAATGGTGGTCTTTTTTGGAGGGTGTTGTAGGGGCTACAACAAATGGCGATTCACTGGACGAACTCAGAGCCTCTGCTGATGGTTAGTCTTAGCGGGGGGAGGGATGGGCCTATGCTAACTGTCTTCTTTTACCTTGTGGTTGACATTTCCTAGCCTTTGGCACCTACCTGGGTTGCTCAATCTGCTGGTCTGCTTGGGCGCCATTCAACCAAATTCATTTCTTCAGGTCTCAGGACTGGAAGAGTTGGAGAACTCCAGGCGGCCACAGGGTCTGGTACAATTATTTTGTCCTCATCGTGTTGCTCCGCTGCCAGCGAACCTCTTGGTCCCGGCGGAGTCACTGCCTAGGAATCGTAAACGTTGCTCCACTGCCAGCGAGCCTGGTCAGTACCCCGGCGGAGTCGTTACATCACCCCTCTGTGCAGGAAGCCTTTCTCAATCCTTTACCCTTTATTAGTGTGCTATTGCACTTATTTTGAACGTGCCTGGGGCACTTATTTAGATGTGCTCATGGCACTTATTTGAGATGGAAATTTAGCCTGGGCGGATGAGGGATCTCGACTTATTTTGCTTGCAGAGAGGTTGTTCCTGGTCTGGTATGAGGACTTTGGTTTTTCCCAGATACCCTGTCGTAGCATAGAGTACCTCTTTTCCCTTCTGGTCCGGTTACCATTTACACTACATTTTCTTTTGTAGACACCCTCTCAGACTGGCGAGGTAAGCTTTCCTGCTTGATGACTCGAGCTCGGTAATGTGCTACCTTTAGGTGCATAGAACAAGCAAGCTTTTGCCGCCTTTGAGTTTATCGGAAAAGGCTTTCCATCAGCGTAGAACCTGTTGCAGTATGCCAATTTACGTGGCTCTAACAAATCCTTCCTTAAGCTTTTATTTTATTATTTTTATTTATATCTATATATATATATATATATATATATATATATATATATATATATTTTTTTTTTAACAAAGGTGAGACAACAAGAAAAACTATGGTACAAAATAAGATAGCCCTCTAGGGGCTGCTAAGTGAAATAGTGTTTGAGGTCATGCCCGTTTACCGGGAGGACCTCGACTCGTCCATCAAGGGTTTGTAATCTGAATGTGTGTGATCCTATCTTCTCATTAATTTGGAAAGGGCCTGTCCAAAGTGCTTGGAACTTGGCATGCTTCCCCTTTTCCTCATGGGCTTTATCCCACTTAAGGACCAGGTCTCCTACTTCAAAATTTTTGTTCCCTGCGGACATTTTATCAAACCATCTTTTGATTCGGCTCTGATGGATGGCAAACTTTTCCCGGGTCTTTTGCCTTTCTTCCTCCAACTTCAGCAAGGTATCGATTCGAGTCTGTAAGGTGGGACACGGGGTACCATGACATTCTTGGGACAGTTGGAGGGCTGCGAGAGATAGATGAGAAGGGAGAACAGCTTCCACACGAGAAAAAATGGGGAGGTGCCCAAAGAGGACTTGGGAGTGATACGGTCAGCCCACAGTGCATTGTGAAGGGCATTGTGCCAGTTGCGCTGGTGGGATAGCAGAGTCTTCTTGATAATACGGATAAGGTTCTTGTTAGTGGACTCATCTAATCCATTTCCATGGGGGTAGTAGTTTGCATAATGTTTCAGAATAATACCATTTTCCAGCGCAAAATCATATAATTTAAAAGATGAGAAATAAGTCACATTATCAAAAACTAAAGAAGTCAGAACGCCAAACCTGGTCATGATGGAATGCGTGAGGAATTCTATTACCTCTTGATCGTTGATTCAGCGTAACAGTATTGCCTCGACCCACCTGGTGAAGTAATCAGTGGCTGTAAGGATATACCGATGTTGTTTAGAAGAGTGAGGTGTGATTTCACCAATTACATCCAAACCCCACTGTTGGAAAGGTTCCTCTACTGCTACTGAGAGTAAGGGGGCGGCTGGCCGTGCTTCTCGGTTGGCGAACTTCTGGCACTGAATGCATTTCCGAACATATGCATGTACGTCTCTAAAAAGAGTAGGCCAATAGTATCCTGCGCGCATTATCTTATGGGCAGTAGTATCTCCGGAAAAATTACCTCCAGCTGGTCCGTCATGCAGCTCAGTTAAGATTTTCTGTGCTTCGTCAATTTCCAAACAGCGTAACAGGACCCCATTGTGGTGTTTCTTAAACAACTTACCTTGTATCAGTTGGTGAGATGCGGCTTTGAGTCTTATTGCGCGTTTCTGTCGGGCAGTAAGAGCAGGGTCCATGGTGCCTTGGGCCAAATATCTTGAAATGTCAGAATACCAAGAGGGGCTATTTTGCTGAGGCACATGGTCGCTCTGATACATGTCGATCTCTTGTTCCCAACATTCCTCTTCAATTTCATGAGAACTTGCGGCCTCTGCGGCCATTTGGCATAAGCCCTGTCCTTTAACGGTATGTGCCGGTTTAAACTCTAAATCGTATTCTTGCAAACAAGCCACCCAGTTGCCCCGCCTTTCGCCTAGCTCTTGCTGCACAAAAAGTGTGCGAACTGCTGGATGTGGCACAAAAACCGTGACATGATTTTTCAAAATGTAGGGCCTAAAATGTTTTACCACCTTGTAGACCGCATACGCTTGTTTCTCGATTTCTGGGTAATTCAACTCAGCTCCTTGTAGACCAGTACTCATGAAAGAAATGGGATGTTCATCGTTGTTATCATCTTTCTACGTGAGGACAGCCGCAAGCAAGGAGTCTGAAGCAAAAGTGTACAGGATGAAACCTTTATCAAAATCTGGGCTTTGGAGGGAAGGAGTTTCAGCTATAGCCCTTTTGATTTTATCAAAGGCCTCTCTCTCTGGGGAATTCCATTGGAATACAACATTCTTTTTAATCATTCCCTGTAGTGGTCTGACTATCTGGGTGAAATTTGAAATGAATTTACGGACAAAATTAATCTTCCCTAGGAAGGATTGCATCGCTTTCTTGTTGCTTGGGGGAGGGATCTGAGCAATGGCTTTAGCCCGTTCCGGATCAACCACAATGCCTTGCTTAGTGATAATGTGGCCTAGCAAGTTTCCCTCTGCCACAGTGAAAACACTCTTTTTAGGGTTGAGCGATATTCCGTACCTCCTGCACCTCTCGAAGATTTGCTTGAGGTGGCGTAAATGATCGCCCCTGCGTTTTGAAAATACAGTAACATCGTCCAAATAAACCACCACGCTCTGCCCTATTAAACCACGGAAGGCTATATACATGGATCGTTGGAAGGTTTCCCCTGCATTGATCAAGCCAAAGGGCATGTGTCTGAAAGCGAAGGTTCCCCATTTTGTCCGGAAGGTGGTTTTCAGTCTGTCTGGTTCAGCTACCAGCACCTGGTTATAGCCGGAGAAGCCATCCAATAGGGAGAACATCTCAGATCCAGACACAGCTTGTAATATATGTTCCATGGGGGGCACCGGGTAGTTGTCTTTGTTTGAGGACCGATTCAGATTACGGAAATCTACACACAAGCGGATCTCACCAGACTTCTTTCGTACGGGTACCAGATTCGACACCCGCGTGGAGTGACGAACTTTGAAAATAATGCGTGCATCCAAGAGCTTCTTAATTTCCTTTAGAATCATTGGCTCTAAAGCTGGATGCACCTTTCTGAGTTTTTGTTGGAAGGGTTTAACGCCTTCCCTCATGGGTATTACATGTTGAATGATACGGGTATCGTATGTACGTAGATCTTCATATGTCCAAGCAAATACATCACGATACTTCCGGAATAACTGGGTGAAGGCCTATGCCTCTTCATCACTGCAGTCTTTGCCAAGGTTAACGAACTTTGGGTTCTCATCTGACCCCAAGTTCACTTGTCGATGTGCCAATATGGAACTTTGCACTTTGGTGTTCGGAGGCCTGCGGAATCGGTTTTGCAGATCAAAAAGCTTTTCTAGTGACACCACCCCCTTGGGCATAATGTTCTCTTTGTGTTCATTGTTCTCTTTCTGTAAAGAATGCTCATGTTCTTCCTCATCTATCGCCGCGTCCTTGAACACTTCAGCATTGCACATAAAGTCCAAAATCTGTTGATCATCGTTAAAAACGCGTAAATTAGAAATGTTGTCTGGCACAGAGGGTCTATATACAACTTCAATAGAAAAACCGTCCCTTAAGGGGGTAAATCTAGCAGCAGCATTAGCCAGAGTATCAACTGCTGCGTTGTGCATTCTAAGAACAGATTTAATCCCAAATGCATCAAAAGCAGAAATCAATCGCCATACCTCTTGTTGATACGCCTTTAAATGTGGCGATAAACAGTGAATAGTGTTGTGTACCTGGCGAGTAATAATTTCGAAATCTCCAATTACCTGTAAACATTTTACCTTCAGATCCAGCGCCTTCTTAAGTCCGAGGATTAATGCCTCGTATTCAGCAGTGTTATTGGTACACTGAAACTCTAAACGGCATGAGACTAAGAACTTGTTCTTGTGAGGGTCAAGCAATATGCAACCCGCGCCAGCTCCGTCATGAGTCTTGGAACCATCATAATACAAGGTCCATAGGTCACTTTCGGGCTCCTTCAAAGTAATAGGTTGCGGAGGGGTTTCTGTTGTTGGTGAGACAGGGGTGACTTGTTCTTCCGCGACTAATGCTAGTTCAGATTGGACCTCGGGGCCTACGGGAGACTGAGGGGGTTGGTAGCATCCGAATATTGCTTCCAGAAAGCACATGCCGAGCTCTTCTTGTGCAAAGCTGATGGGTTCATTAACGGCATCGAGATCAGTGACGGTGTGTTTCATATAAGATTCACTTTCTACCCTGATTTGATTATTCCGCCCCTTGTAAGGAAGCCATAAGTGGGACCAGTCGGTGGCGAAGTAGCCTTGTAACTTGCTGGACCAGTCCCTACTAAGCAATAGGTCGTATGCTTCCGGGATATCGACAATCACGATGTCAATGCAATGATGGACCCTAGAGTCTGATGACAAGCAGATAATGACATTGTTCAACTCTCCTACGGCTGGTACTTGTGATCTATCGAGTTGTATGATTTTTGCATCAGTTTTCTCCGGGCGAATGTTAAGTTTCTTACAGAAAAATAAAGGCATGACGTTTGTAGAGGCACCGGAGTCGACTAGACAGTTGTGGACATTGAAGTTAAAAATCTCGAAGGACAAAAGGAAAGGAGGTGTGGATCCTCTTGAGTTGGTATTGATGGCGTTTACTATGGACTGTACATCTGGTCCGGCTTGCGCAGACGTGTTGCTCACAGTCTTTGTAGCTGAAGTATTTGCGAAAGCCTTAAGAATGAGCTCCTTTTGATTAGTAATGTGGGCCAGCTCATAGAGAGAAATTTTTGCTCTTGTTTTCTTCATATCTTCAACAATGTTATAGCTGGGCTCTGGTTGAGGGCTAGGCTCGGCGGAAGTCTTAGAGGATTCTATCAGAAGTTTTCTCTTTTGACTCGCTCGGGTAGTGTTGTTGGGAAGTTTCTCCGGGACAGATTGTTTTCCGTTTCCTGGGGGTAGGATTTTCCTTAGGAAAGCCCTTTTCTTGTCTTCATAGGATTGCTCGGGAACAGGTCCTTTGCTTCTGAGGCTATAATTCCGCACGGGTTGATCCTTGGGAGCATCTGCCATGTAGATATCAATGGGGGTAAGGTTTTCTCCACCTCGGATTATGTCAAAAGCAAGGATAGAGGATCCTGGTTCTTCGTTTGAGGGTGGATCCTCATCGTGATCTGAAACATCATCCTCCGTCACATCTCCTGGAGTTTGGTCATCTAAATTTGGTTAACTACTGCTGTCATGCTGCCAATCCATTGAGGGCATGTTTTTTCAGAGTGGGCAGCTTGGTGGAACGAGCAGAAGTTGTCTTTCCCTATCTCTTCCACATTGAGAGCAGCATTTGTGTTAGACGGAGGTCTGTTAGTGTTGGGATTACTTTTTCTGAAGAAAGGTTTGGGTGGTTTAGTGCTAGTTGTGGCTTCTGTGCCTTTTCTCCTTAGGTCAGTGACTTCGTTCGTTAAATGCTTGAGCGTTTTTGCCATGCTTTCAAAATCAAATGCATCCCTATCCCTATCAGTGGTCTTAGGAGTGGAGGACTGACCTCTTTTTGTGTTAGGCTTGTGATCATCTCTCCCTTCATGATCGATGGCTCCTATCGAAAGCATGTATTTCTCTACGGCGAGAGCAGCCTCATAATTAGCCGTAAGGGTAGCGCGGGCTTCACGTTTGACGAAAACGGCAATGTCCCTAGGGAGGGCCTTGGTATAGTAATCAATGGTGATCGAGTCATCCAACGCTAGGTTTGGAGGAAATTTCTGCAGTATGGTAGCGAAGCGTTGGTTGAAGTCCTTAACCTTTTCCTTTTTATGACACTTGATGGTGCTCAATTCAGTGAGAAGCATGGAAGGAGTTTTATCTTCTGAAAACTTATGCAGGAATGTGCGACGGAATTGGTCCCATGAAGTGATAGAGGCACTGGGGAGAGAGCGGTACCATGTGGCTGCCTTGTTTTCGAGGGTATGGGGAAACAGTTGACATGCGACATCATCGGACTGGACTCTCATGATTTGCAGAGACAAATAGAAGCTGCTAATATGATCTTCAGCTAAGGTGCCTTTCTCAGGGTCGAACTTAGGGAGATGTTTCTCCGAATGCCTAGACAGATCTTGGAGCGGGCCCAGAATATTTAATGGAGATTGAGCCATCCAAGCTAGGGGTTGCACTCTCCTAGCCCGCTGGTGTTGCCTAAACTCATGTTCATATTCGTCTCCCGAACCTGAGACCGATGCTTTTGACTCGTGACGGGAGTGTTCGTCTTGGTGTCTCCCACGGTGCAGAAAATCTCTAAGATATCCCAAGTTGTGTACAGGGGGCCTCATTGGGTTTGGTTGACGATTGCGAGCTTGGTTTCCTTGACCTCAGCCCCTATCTCCTCTACCTCCGACCCCTCGGCCTCTATTTCCTTCTTCTTCATTCCTGCGAGCTCTATTCCTTTCTCCTTCATTTCTACGAGCCCTATTCCCCCCGTCTACATTTCCTCGGCCTCTGTCTCCCTCACCATCCCCGGGTGGGAGGTGTGCCTGGTTGTTGTTTTGTCGAGTCTGGTTAGGCTGGGAGTCAGGGAAAGACTCGGTGTCAGCAAATTCTTCGCCCTCTTGGAGAATCGGGTCATTTTCTTCAACAGCATTTGCGAGGTCTTCCAACATGAGATTTACGAGCTCGGGTATGGTACTCGCAAGGGCACCATTTCGGGTGATTTTCTCGAGCGGAGTTCTAGTATGGGAAAGGTATTCCATGATTGGAGTGAACCGTAAGTTGTTGATAAGATCGCGGGCAGCTGGGCGCAAGGCTCTCAACTGCGCCCTAGTGATTTCAAAATATCGAGTCTCCCTCTCTGGAATATCTTCTAGAGGAGGAGGGATAGTTTCATTGTTTATGACCTCCCCTAGGGGAGTTTGTGATGGGATGTTCGTTGTGTGCTGGGAGGCTGCCATTCAGGCCCTCCTTCTAGCGCCAATTGTGTTGACGGGAAAATTTGTCCAGCCAACAGTAGGGGATCTCCCCGGTAGAAAGTCCCAATTAGACCTTGAACCGTTTGGAATAGGGATCCCGTCTTGGGTGTGGGTCCGGATACCGCTTAAGACGACTTCTCTTCGGTCTCAAAAGAACCTATTTGAACCTGCGGACGTACACTTATTCACATGATACAGAATACAGGATTGATGCGTTAAACACGAATCAAACACTATGCGTAGCAAGATTATAGATAAAGCACATACACCTCAAGAGATGTCATTAGCAACACATCCTTTTGGGGGGTAATGCTTATGAGGTAGTCTGATCACAAAAGAAATAGTTCTTTATGATAAGATAACCCTTTACTTCCTGAAAGATAAAACGAAATGCTAACAAAATAGTTCATTAACATTCATTAATAGAACAGATGATAAAATGAACATCATTGATACAACACAGGTAGCCATGACGCATAAATGATGACATAAGGAGTGCAGCTTCATTAATCATAGGATGTTCTAAAAGTGTACAAGGAATACACACAGTGTTCACACATCAAAACACATCATAACCATAGGGTGTTTTAACAAGAATCTATATTCATATGCTCAAGTGTAGAATCTTTCAATACAATTGCATGTAGCTCTTGAGTTTCCAAAAAAGAAAATCCCTTTACACTTTCCCCGTAGGGAGCTTTATAGCACAAAACTTGCCCTTTGGGCTTCCCGACTCTTCGCCTGCCTGCCTGTTGAGCTGCCTTGCAACCTCGAAGAGGTTGCGACTTGCGACCTGGCTGGTATGCGCGACTTGCGACCTAGGTAGGAAGTGCGACCTGCGACCTGTCCTGTTGGTGCGACTTGCGACCTAGCTCTACTTGCTGCTCATGACTTGCTGCTACCGGGTTGTGGAGATGGACGCGAAATGTTAATGTCAGGGACGTCAACCTGTTGCTCCTTGAGAAAATCCTGCCATGTCCGGTACTCTGCCGCTATGGGGGAAACCAGAGGGACTTCCTCCTTCAATCGATGCACACATTCCAATGCATTTCGTACTAAGGTTTCCCTTTTCTGTGCGATCTGATTTGAAAGCGAGGCAAGCTTGGTATAAATCTGCACTGGAGTGGCAATGAATTGACTCAGATGCTCTTGAGATGCTGAGGGCTCTGGGTCAGCAGCGGCTTGCTTGATAGGTTGCAAAAATGATTGGATGTCCTGGTCCACTTGTTCCCAGGTTTTCTCTTCGTCTAATGCCCCAAGCGATGGAATGTGGTGCAACGTATGCATTGGGTCGATACCACTGATCAGGTGGTTGTACGAGGACATTACTTTGTCCAGGTCCTTAGACAGTTTGTCTCTAGATTGTATCGCCATGCGGAGTTGAACCTTTGCATCCTGCGTGTGAATCCAGTCCCTCTTAGGCAAATTTTCAGGTGCCTGAGGGTACCGTATTGTCCAACCCATCATCCTGTCTAAGGCCTGTGAAGCCTCTCTGAGCTACTCGTGTATTTACTTGGTTTTCGCTCGTGCTTTTGCCAGTGGAGCGACTGTTTGTTTGATGGTGAACATTTCACCATATACCTGCCTCATGGTCACTTCCAACACCTCACACTCCTTGAAGATGGCCAGCGAGACTTCATTTACTGGTGGAGCCTAGTTTCGAAGTTGCTGGACTTCTGCTTGCAATTCTGCTTTCTCTTGCTCTGCTCTCTTCTCGCGTTGCTCAGCTGCGTGCAGTCTATTTTGTAGAGATACTATTTCTCTACTCATTCGGGTTACATTCTCTTCCGTAGCCACGGCGAAAGCAGTACCCGCTGATGCTATCATTACAGGATTAGTCCTGGTATCAAGAACTATGTCTTTACCTGTTGCTACTGTGGATGCGACAGAGGGACTTTGCGCCAGTGACCTCCTCTTCTCTTGCGGGATTTTGAACGAAAACTGATCGAATGTGAGTCTGGTCAGGTCAAACACATCTTCTTCCTGTCCCCAGGGCGATCTAACATCAAAGAGCTTGGTACGGCCCAGAGGTATATCGAGGGGAGTCACCTCGAGGTCGTCCAGCATGTCATCCTCCCTTTCTTCTGTGTTCTTTTCTTCTTCTTCCTTTTGTCGGCGTTCAGCTTCTGTTGCCGCTTATATTTCGACCTTCTTCTTCTGCTCAGCTGCAGCAGCCTATTCGGCTTTCTTTTGGCGTTCAGCCTCTGCTTTGTCCAGCTCTGCCTTAAGTGCCCGTTCTGCCACGGCCTGTGCCTCCTTGTCCTCCTTTTCTTTCCTGGCTTCTTTGGCCTGCTTCTTCTTCTGTGTTGCTGTTGCACTCTTTTGGCGCGCTTCCTCATCTTCTTTTATCTTCTTCTCTCTTTCTTGCTGGGCTTTCGCCTCTGCTTCCTTTTGTTTGATGGATGGAGTAAGCCCTGTGTTGGTTCGAGGTTTCTTGAGTAAAGAGGAAGAGGAACCTCCTAACTGACGACTTCTGTCTTCTAAGCTTTGATCATCTGGGTCTTCCTGGACCACGTCAGCTCCCGGAGCAAGTTGTCTTTCAGCATTATACCAGTTCCTTCTCTCATCTTCCGCCGGGCGCTCAAGATGCTGATAAGTCCACTTGAATTTAGCTCTCAGGCAGTGTTCAGGAATTATTCTCTTTGGGTCATATGTTCGGTGTTCAAGCGCACCGAGCTGGTAACTTCTCATTGCTTCTGCTTCTGCTGCTACTTCCATGAAGTCTTTAATTGTGTATGCACCAATGGTGAGGGGTAGCGTGGGCCACGGCTTCTTTTTGCCTTTAGACAGGATGCTGGAGAAGCCGTGCGACATTTGAAAACATACCTCCTGAATAAGCATTTTGTCTGTAACAAAGCGAGGCATAGCATGTGGTGCCTTGTAAGTTCCAAAGACTCGGATGAAGGTGTATCCAGGGAAAGGGAACCAGTGTGCCACTTTGACTAGAGTCTCCTTGGCCCGCCACGACATGCAGGGGGCGTCTTGGCCAAATAAATGTCTGTACAGAGAGGGGATAAATACTTGGGAAATCTGATCAATATCCTGTTTGTATTTGGACTCCCAAAATACCTTGAGTTGTAGATGAATTGCGCGCGACTGCTCGGAATCCCAGTTGTGCGCCCATCCCTCAAACTGTACTCTGGCACAGACATCATCTAGTAGGTAAGAGGCCACATAAAATTCGGCAGGCATTCCTTCATCCGGGGCCAATGCCGAGTTCAAGTTGGTCTGCATCGAAGTCATCAGTATGCCGGCCCAGTTGAAACGGGTGCCATATGTTGTCACATACTCCATGATAGTAGCCCAGCTGCCGTTGAAGGTGGAGCAATCTGGGCGCCCGTAAATTCTGTAGAGCATGGCGGCAACCAATTTGTAAACCTTCCTCAGGCTCGCCACTGGGTACTCTTGGTCTTTCTTGACCTTGAACTTCTCGGGCTCCTCCCACCATTGTCTAATAGTATCAACTATCGGGACGGCGTGAGCAACAACCCATTCTAGAGAGAAATGCTCATCTGGGCGAGGCAGTGAGTAATAAATGTGAGCATCCGCGCCTACCAGCGTAGCGAAAGCTCTGCCTTCACTGTCCCGGATCACAAAATTCTGGGGGTCCGTCTTTTGTATGATCCAATCTATAACCTCTGGACATGGGAGTATGGATGGATGCGCCCCTGCCAGATGTAGTTTGGACTTCTTCACCGCCAAGTATATTTCCCGGTCTGGGAGATCTTCTGGAAATTCCTCTTCCGGTATGGCGAACTCATGATATACTTGGTACCATGTCATGCTGTCATCTTTTGTAAACGTACACAGTGTATCTCTGTATATTGGGGGTGGGGACACCACCTCCAGCTCATCAATCTCTTCCACTATTTTCTTGTCCTTCCTCCGAGATAGCGGGGGCGCCATGTCACTAGAATCTGATAACACATGTATGCACTCTATGTCTTCTTGAATTTCACCTGTCAAATTCATAAAGGAATCCCACGATAAGAACGACATGGTGATAAAAAACCAGTTACAATTTAGTGATGAAATTTAGCTGTGCCACATGCAAAACTGGGCTACTGGGTCGCTGGGTCGCGGATTGCAAGAACAAAGTCCGGGCGCGACCTTGCGACCTCGCGACCAAGTCGCTAGGTCGCTAGGTCGCAGATCTATGGAAAATTTGAAATATGCGACCTTGCGACCTCGCGACCAGGTCGCTGGGTCGCAGGGTCGCAAATCCCAGAAATTGGAGAAAATGCGACTTTGCGACCTCGCGACTAGGTCGCTGGGTCGCAGGTCGCAATATGGCTTGCCGGGGGGGTTTACGCGCGTGCGGCCTTGAACCTCCTTTTCTCCCTCCTCTCGAGGATTTACAAGTTGGCTGGGTCCAGGTGGAGGTGTGGCAGTATTTTAATAGCAAGGGATGATGCCATGAAGGTGTGAATCAGAAAAACAGTGAGGTTTGGACAATTATGTAGAAAACAGATTCATAAAACCCTCAGAAATATAAAAGCTCAGTCAAAAGACAATTTAAAGGCCTAAGGGGAGATGGGTTTGGTAAGAAATGTATCATAATGGAAACAGCAGGAAGAAATGGCAACTTACCTGGGAAAAACGCGCCAGTCGAGCTGTCAGAGGCATTTTCTTACAAATCGCTGAATGTGTAAAATGCGACCTGCGACCTCCCTTATATAGAAAGTCGCACGTTCGAGCAATAAATGCGGGTCGCAGGGTCGCAAGTTGATTAGTTTCAGAGTTTTGCGACCTTGCGACCTTGCGACCGGGCGACCTGGGGTCGCTGGGTCGCAAGGTCGCTGGGTCGCGCTTTTCATGAAAAATGGATAATTGCGACCTGGCGACCTGGCTACTTGGCGACTCGGGGGTCGCTGGGTCGCATTTTCGTTAACTTTGGAGATTTGCGACCTGGCGACCTGAGGTCGCGGGGTCGCAAGGTCGCTAGGTCGCGGTTTTCATCAACTGTTTTAACTTTGCGACTTGGCGACTTGGCGACTTAGTAGCTTCTCTTTAGTTTTAAGGGGCTCCAAAAATTTGAAATGGTGGTCTTTTTTGGAGGGTGTTGTAGGGGCTACAACAGGAACATAACATTTAGTGAAGAATACAAGGATTCCAAATGTGGAAAAAGAGATGGTAATACATGTATTTTTTAGAGATTGAAATCTTGTAGAATACAAGAATTCCAAATGTGAAAACAAGGATTCCAAATGTGGAAAAAGAGATGTTAATACATGTATTTTTAAGAGATTGAAATCTTGTAGAATACAAGAATTTCAAATGTGAAAAAAGAGATGGTAAAACATATATTTTTAAAAGATTGAAACCTTATATACTTTTCTTTAAATGCTAATAATAATTTTTAAAATAATAAATTAAATATTAATTAATTTAAAATCAATTTTATTTTAAATATTACGTCTTATATTTTAAATTATATTTATATATTTAATTAAATAAAAATAATAAATTTTTTTAATATAAATATAAAAAATTATAAAAACATAATGAAATACTATATCTATATATATAGTTACATAATATTTATAAAATGATAATTTATTAAAATTAAAAATGGTTTACTAAAATTTAAAAATATAAAAAATTACTTTTTTTTTTATTAAAAATATTTGGTTGAAAATTATTTAATAAATTTATTTAATAAATTTCTTGAAATATTTTAGAATATTCTTTAAAATAATTATATATATGAAAATTGAGATTTCACTACTCAAAACCGAACCGAGATGAGAAAAAATTACTTGCCAATGTTATATTCCATAGAAATCTCCCCCAAATTTTATTTAATACAACGTCGTGTCGGATTTATCCTCAGAATTCTGAAGGAAATTTTATTTTAACCCAACGTTGCGTCAAATTCTGAACAACACAAATATTCTCTAATCATACTGAAGACCTTAAACATCACACTGAAGACCTTAATCATACCCTGTAACTGCACTATTGCTACACAACGGCCAAAAACAAATGTATTGTCCAGAGTTTGCTCCACTTTCTATGATCCCGGAAGAGAATGAACCTCAAACCCTGGACACTGATTAGTCAATGCAGGGGCTAGATATTTATAATCTTTTTTCCTGTACCGCGTCCTTTCCAGACATGTTTCCTGAGTCCAGGAATATGAATATTTCCAATGTAATTTTTCCACTCGATATCCTTAACATCAAATCCGAAAGAGTCTCTTTCCTCTGGAGAGAGCTCCTGACACAACTTTTCAGAATTTGAGATATCGAATCTGCACAAATATATACAAACAATAGTTTATGTACGTATCCACAGAAATAATTAGCTGTTAATTAATTATAATAATCTTCTGCATGAAATCTTTGCTCTTTTTGCAAACAACTGACCTTGCTTTACAGAATGAGTATGGCTCGTGAATTTTGGCCATGTATTTCAACTGCTGCACGATATGTTCTGTTGATAACCCATTTATCTGCAAGAACACCTTCAGTTTATAATGAGTAAACCGTGATTTTCTTAAAGATGTAATATTTCGAAATATTTTAAAAATGTGCAGTAGAATTATGTTCAGTAAACACAGTACTGCTCAGTGGGTCAATACAAAAAACTAATGTGACAACTTACACGGGTAGGAGAATCAAATGATGTATCCAAAGCCTGCCATTAGTTATCCATAGTATTAATCCACGTCATTTCCTTCAGCAATCTGACTGGCTTTCCATTGTGATCAATGTATGGATTGCATTTGAAATGTTCAAATATTATTTTAAAAACCTGTCGTAATGTTAATGGATTTGCCACCGAAGAAGCAACTTGATAAACCTTTAGGCCTGCCTTTCCTGCGTGTTTTGCCATGGCTGCTAAAGTTGCATTTAAAACCATGTCTGCAGGTATCTGTGATTTGAATTCAAGAAACAATTACACATTTAATGAAAAAAAAGAAGAGAATCTCAAACGGTTAGCAAACGGTTCTGCAGATGCAATGTGTTTATATGGATACTGACCAGATCTATCACAGTGTCTGGATCGCCCAACAAGCAAGATAGCTGACCTTTGCCATGGTGCGTGATGACTGGATCAATCATTCTGCAATTTCATGAATAGTCCACTTAGCTGGTGTGATATATAACATTAATATTCGCTTAGATTCAATCCAGAAATGATTAAACCACTTACCGATGGCCTTCAATCCATCCAGGAAAAGGTTGACTGCTTGTGCTTTAAATAACAGTGGGATGAACAATAACTACTGGTAAATCTCCCCTCCCATTACCTATTATCATCTCGCCCATTGCCTTGCTGAACGCGTATGTATCCTGCCATCCGTATGATCTTGCCCTGTAAAACAACATTGTCATCACTCTACACATAGTGAACTTCAACATTCAAATTGAACCATTTAATTTAATTCTAATGAACACCAACCAGATTTATTTTTATAATGTTACCTTTCCATTCCCAAATCTTTCATCCTTTGAGCGACTTTCGCTTTCTTCAACTTGCAGTCTTGGAGATTTGAAAATTCATTCTCAAAATCTTCCAGAGCTTTCTTTGCTAAATGAAATTCAGCTTGCACGTCCAGAATTGGAACAGAGGCTGATTTCTCCCCGGCTATAGTGTACCCCATCTGAAAAGGCTCCTCCACTGATCGACCTTGTAACTGCCCGTTCACATATGCTGTAATGAAATGAAGCATTACAGGTAAGCACAATGGATGATGAAATCGATGAGTTACTAACGTTATAAACCGAGAGTGAAATCGATGGGTTACCGGTAGAGATGTGCAAGAAAAGTTGGGATTTCTCGCAGCATTTGCTAAATTCCAAAAGGCGAGAAATTGCTTTTGTGTTGGTTTCCAAGGCGACATCATATCTGTAACAGAGAATACTCTTAATTTAATTGTATTTTTTTATTTTAAAGATAACACAAATTGGGGGTGAGAGAATTCTGATTTTAATTATGTGTCTTTTTCAGTGAACACTACACTCTATTTATCATTAGAGCTTTGAAAATTGAATATCTATCTTTTTAGGTGAATACTCTTCCCTTTGGAGCCACTACAATTAAATAAAAAGAATACAAACAAACCTTACAAATAATAATTTGTAAACCTACTTTATTACAAACAAACAAATCTTATAAATAATTTGTAAACATACCTTGTTAAAATATCATGGTTACACACTATAGATTATCAATACTATAGATACCACATACCCAAATAATACCATCCATTAATAATATAACTTACCTAAATAATATATGATGGATTAAAATCAAGCATCAACCACCTAGGTTATGGAATACCCTTTTGAACCTAATAAAAATATATAAGCACAAGGATATATTTTTTTGAAAAAACTCACTTTCACCAAAATTAAATGAAAATATAATATAATAATAGCCTTAAAATTAATAATATTTATTATTTAAAATATATTTCAACCTATATAAACATGACTTAAATACATTTAAAAATAAAAATAAAAAAATTCTATCAAACATATATAATAAAAAGTATACTAATTAAATATATGCTTATGCTTGTGGGTAGAATACAAAACCTTTCATCAAATGTTGTGGTGGCTGCGGAACTGACGATAATGTCCACTTCCTTTGCCAGCACATGGACCATATCTTTTTCAATTCCAAGATTTTGTTTCGTCATGTCTCCAGCCACAGGGACGAGTCTTTTCAGCATGAATTCTTGGAAGTCGTTGCCGTGGATTTCACGCAACCCGTTGAATAACTCGGTTTTCAGAACCTAATTTTCACAAATCTAGTCAAAATTGATTGCTCAACACACTAAATAGATTGGGAAACCACTAATCTCAATTAAACTTAATACAATACTTATCTTACTTCATTATTCAATCTCTTTAACGCAGAAGTGGAGTCGTCAGCCCTGATTATCAAATACAGCTTTCCCACGTCTGGTTGCATCCTCAATATTTTTTCTATCAACACTGCACATATAAAGAAAACAAGTATTGAGCAAGCTTAAAGTATATAAATGAGAATAATTAATAACTTGAGGAAGGGGTTGCATACCTTTTGCCAGAAAACCAGTGGCACCTGTGATGAGCAAGTTCTTGTCCCTCAGAAAATCTACAATTCCAAGACCCGTACTGCATGGAGGAGTTGTATCGGTGCTCTCCATAATCTTCTCAGCAACTGCTGCCTCCCGTAATACATCTCTTCTTTTGTTCAATGAAAATAAAGTGTCTGAGTCCATCTCTGGGCAGCAAAATCGATGAAGTGTTCTCGATTTATTACCTCCCCGATGATTTACTAGTGCGGAGCACAAGATAGTCCTATTGACTGGGAGGAGCACTTCTGATTTATTATCCAAATAGCTCTTAGACAAAAAGCCTGAATTGAGCTTGGGATGCAGAAATGTTTGTGATAGAGCCATTGTAGACAGACAGAATTTTACAAACAAATTAACAAGGACTGAATCTATGTTAATGCTTTTCCAAATCTTATATATATATAGGAAACAAATGACTAACTTGCCAATGTGCAATAAATGAGCAGGACTTAAAAAAAGGACTGAATCTATGTTAATGCTTTTCCAAATCTTATATATATTAGGAAACAAATGACTAACTTGCCAATGTGCAATAAATGAGCAGGACTGTATATGACGGTTTCCGTTGACTTGCCTGCCAAAATCCAAAATCCAATAGTGGGCTAATAACGGCCCCGCTCCTTTACTACGAGAAGACTTAGCAAACCACTTATTTTCAGACATTGTCCACAGCAGATGACAGACTGACCTCCTAAGCAACTCACATTCCGTCGGTGAATATAAATCGATCATATCGGACTAATTGACAACGACCAATGAGTGGATGAAGACTTCAAACAAAATTTATTAAAACTACAACCACCAACAACTAACTGCAGTACATATTGATAATACCCAGTACAACGACATAATTAAAGATAGTTGATACACGTTTCAATAATAAAAACACATAACCAAAAGAATGGTTGATAGACATTCCATCAATAATTTTTTAAATTTCAAAATTATGTAATAATCTTTATTTTCCAAAATTGCTTTTCTCCACCTATAATATATAATCAAAATCAAAGATGGTTAGCATATATCGACTAATTATCCCAAATTTTCTTCTTCAAAACACCCGTCATTACTCATTACTCAACATAACATCGCCAAGATCCTTGGACTCACTATTGCCACTCTCCCTTCCAAATCTCTAGATGCTCCTCTCACGGATTCTGCCATCAAGCACACCTCCTAGAAAGAGATATTGGAAAATATGGAAGCGAGACTCACCTCCTAGACCTTTCACACACTCAACATCGCGGGATGCCTTGTCGTCATAAAATCTGTCTTACATTCTATGCCCTTATATCTCTTCTCTGCTCTTGCTGCTCCTAAGTGGGTCCTCAAATCCATTCGCAATCTTCAGAGATCCTTTCTCTAGGGCGATAACAAGGACAATAAAAAATGGGCGCTAGTTAAATGGAAGGACATCTGCACTCCGAAAGTCCAAGGCGACCTCGGGCTGAGAGATCCTGGGCACAACAATAGTATCATGGGCACTCGTATTTGGTGGAAGTGGGTTTCCAGCACTCACACGCCCTGGGATCAATTATGGGCCACCAAATATGCTGCAAGTTGGCCCCAAGAGGAATTAATCAGATTCAATAAAGAGCTTGGAGGCTCCTTGATTTGGAAGGCCACGAGTCAACATAAACACCTCATCCAAGCTCAATATAGCTTCTGGGAAATTCTATCAGGAATGCAAGCCAAATTCTAGGAAGATTCATGGCAACAATTACCAAGCCTCTCCTCTCTCTTCCATCGCCCCCTCTGGAGCCCCACTTTGCAGGCGAGAGAGAAGAGCAATGTCAAGCACTTCTGGGCTCAAGAGGTAGCTCAAGGATTTCAGAATTAGCTTCTGACGAACTATTGGCAGGCATAATGGCACAATGAACAACATCTTGATATCTGGACTGAATTAGAAAAAAGGAAAACCAGAATCCAAGAGGGACCAAATATTCTTCATTGGGGCCACACTCTTAGTGGTAACTTCTCCACCAAGGAGGCGTACCACAAGCTTCAACCTCCAGATCCTGGTCAATAGAATAATTTATGGATGACGATCTAGAAAGCCAAAATCTGGCCCAAAGTTGCTACATTCCTTTGGCGGCTCAGCAAAATACGTATCCTTACATGGGACAATCTCTTGAAACATGAATTTGTGGGACCTTCTCGATGCCCACTCTGTTAAAATGATACTGAATCAATCGATCATCGTCTGGACCTATGCCCCTTATCTAACACCTTCTGGGATAGGATTGCAATTTTATGCAAAATAACAAATAGAGCTTGGGGTAACATCATCCAAACACTCAATCACTGACAAGAGGATCCTTTCTCGTGCAACCTCCTAAATCACCTCTAGAAGCTCATTCTTGGCCTTCTAACATGGACTCTCTTGAAGGAAAGTAACAAGAGAATATTCAAGGACACTTCGGCTCCTCAGGAAATGATTTGGACCAAATTTTGCAGCTACCTGAAGGAAACTCTTGCCCTCACGCATTTCGAAAATTCTAACTTACCGACAACCACCGCAAAATGCCTCATTTGGAACAATTGGAGCCTGGGTCTCGCCTGTTAGCCACCTATGAATTTTTTGCCAAGCAAATAGGTGGCTAAATTGTTTTAAGCCTTCAAGAGATACATTTCCTATGAAAATATCTCATCCTTGAAGCCTCTGTGTGTCCATTTCCTTTTAAAATATTCTCACTGTTGTTTCCATCCAAAAAAGCCTCACCGTTTGTAAAAAATTGTGCTCAGAAAGGCCTTCATTTGCCCCTTCTGTCCCTGCAAATTTCCTCATTATTAACCTTTTGTCCATTTTCAAAGTCTCCCATTTTAAACCCCAAAAAATCCCTCCTAATTCTTCCAAACCATATAATTCCTTCTTTAAACCAAGTGAAATCCCTTCATTTTAGTTTAAAACCCTTTTTTACCTTTACCGAAAGCCTCTTTTAGCCTTAAAAACTCTGTTTCTAAGCTAAAAAAACCCATTTTTATTGTAAAGCAGGCTTACCCCCTTTCGGCCCAGCCCCTAACCACTTCCCCTCCATGAGCTCAAGCGCTAAGACCAAGCGCTAATCCATAAAGTGCTCATCGCATCGGAAGTTGAATGGAGCACGCATTTCTTTTACAAATTGATTTCTTCCGATGCGATAGTGCTTTTGGTCGGTCGGCCTTTGAAGTAATCTTTGCCGTTGATCTAAAAAGATCCACGCATGTTTCATCATGCCCCTTAACATTCCCATGTAACCCCGATCCAATCTTTTCCATTCATTCACTCCGATCCAACGACCCAGATTCCTCCGCTCCCTGCTCATTTGCCTCCATCTTTCTCCCCTTATGATAGATCTTCGTCGTTGATTCCCCTTTAAATCCAACGGTCGAGCGCCAATCGCATCACCGCCCCATTGCGCATCGGAAGTTTTTAATGTTTTACCCTCTGCCTCCCCCGATTGCGATCCTCTGATCCAATCGTGACCATCAGTTTGATCGAGATTTGACGGCCCTAATTGAATCGCCCTCCGCCCATGACCGGGTCCCACCATTCAATATCATTTCGTTTCATTTTCATACTTTCTCAGTGTATTTCATTCGAAGGCCCAAGCCTTATAATTTGCATTAAAAATGATTTCTCCCACCCAACATCAGACTTTGGTGTTACAACATTAATCTTCTAATGTGTTACATCAAAGCTCGTATCATTCCGTGACTTTAATGTTTTATATTAAAGTTCATTGCATATCTTCCAGCCTTTCAAAGTCATTCCATTGGTTAATCCCCACCGTCGATCATCACCTCCTGATACGATCAGACGGTCCACATGCATTTTTCACTGTTTCACTGCATTTGCCACCGCTTTCCATCACATCCACGGCATTCACCTATGTGCGCTGCCATTCTCACAGCATTCCACTGCACCCATCCTCTCCCATGCATGGATTTCTTAACATAGTTGTGTGTTTTTCATGATACATGCGGTGTAAACTACCGTTGTTCACAGTCACTGTTACAGTGGCACAGAGCGCAAGAAGGGCCATTTTCAAGGCCTGATATTGCAGAGAAGAGCCTGGGAAGGTGTTAAGACGTAATTTTCATCAAAGTACAGAGTTTAACTCTGTAAAGCCTCTCCAGCACCATTAGAAGCCTCAATTTCACAGACAGAGACAATAATGAAGCGGAAAAGAGTATCAGTGGATAATCAGAGAATTTAATGCTTGCAATTGAAGATTTTAAGCTCTGATTCAATGTTTAAAGGGCAAAGGTACCCGATTGAAGACCTTGTGATTGACATAGAAGGCCTAAAGAGGCCTAACACACAGAAGACTATATTGACATTGTTTCATATCCGCAGAAGTTTCCTCCTGAGAAAGGACACAATACCCATACTGTTTTTATTCTACAACGTGTTCCTGAGAATATTTCCACCCTGAAAACAGTCCTAGTACTACCAGAGAATTTGGTACGCAGTATGGCAGACCTTGAAGTTATTTATCAACCTTTTTTTTATTCACCAGAGTACTACAGAGTACTGCAGCGAAAGTACATCAAGAGCATACCTGGAGTAAATTTAAGCCTATCGAAGACCACTCTTTCATCCAAAGAGTACCAAAAATCAATGCATAGATATTAAGACAGAATGGGCCTCGAGCCACTTCCTCTGCTCCGTTTTAATGTTTCATTTAGTGTTTCATCTAGCTCCTCTGCCTCTCTTTCAACTATAAAACTCATGAAGAAACTCATTGTAAAGGTTGTTGATCGGATATCTGTGAATTGTAAGCTGTTTCTTTTGAGATATAGTTCTCTGTGTAAAGTTGTAAGATAGGCCGAGGAAGATGTATTCAGACTGAATATCAAGCTGTTGGAAATGGTGTACATGACTGGTGTTGCTCTTTAATATGACAAGCACATTTCTCTGGATCCCGATTTAAAGCAGCGGTGATGTTTATCCTACTTTGTCTCTGTTTTCCTTTGTAATTCATCACATTTCATTTCTCTGGTATGCATTAGAAATCTGGTTTAGGATATACCCTCGCATGGTACCGTAAGCTTCTGCTCTCCCTACATTTGATGTTTTCTGCTATATGTGTTATCTGAGCACTGATTCAAGTTAGTTTAACCAGTGTAGTAGCTATATTTACTGCTAGCTGATGTATGAATTAATGAATCTGTCTTAGATTTTCTTGTTGGATTTCAATTAAAAAGATTGGGATACTGGGACTTTAGAATGTTGTTTCTGTCTCACTAGGGTCCTTTTTGATTAATTGAGCCTTTCTAAGTTCCCCTAAGTTGGATGTCGAAGCATTGAAAGTTCAAAGTCTTTCTATGATCTCAGGCCTTCACCTTTGTGTTTAAATCTTTAATGTTTCATTTGTTTGAAGAGTTAACCTTTTAGGAGTTGGATCACAGGTGTCTAACGACATGTCCTGTCCCTAGACCTAATTCCTAAGTGGTCATCTTGGAGGTTTCCTTGCCTTTCACCTTTCTTCTTACCTTTTCATATCACACTATCATCTTTAAGATCCAACGCTTTAGATGACCAACCCAACTGAAAGCCTGCATATTGAATAGCAAGTAAAACCTTTCCTAACTCCATTTCCCAATGGTCTCAAGTGTTCCCTGAATTATCTCTCCTTTGCCTAAAATCCTCTTTGTTCATCCTTGTCTTATACTGAACCCTTCCTTCCTGATTCCCAGCAACCAAAAAAAAAAAAAACAAACCTCGCACTTTATAACTAGCCTAACACCTTTAAAAAAAGCTTCAAAGACATAAAACCCTTTGCTCATATAGAGAGATCCCTCTCTGTACCTAGGAGGGCTATATCCTGAGGTCTGAAAGTGGTTTTGATGTTGTCTCATCTTTTGGTATTTCCAAACTTGCCAAAACATGGGAACCCCAACATCGCCCACCCCAATGAGATCTCCTCTCATCTCAACACTCCCTCCACCTCTCCAGAAGCTTGCTCACCTACCCTTGATGGTCTCTTCAAACTCAAATTCGACGGAGCCTCCAAAGGAAATCTAAGGGATGCAAGCTTTTGAGGAATCTTCAAAGACTCTAAAGGTAATCCTCTACACATCTTCTATGGGTCAATTGGATGGGATAGAAACAACTCTGCAGAGTTTGAGGGCCTCATCCAAGGCATATCCATCTCCATCAAATTGAATCTATTCCCACTGGAAGTTGAAGGGGAATCACATATCATCATTCAAGGGGTCACTCGCCTCTTATTCGGAGCGCCATCTGCAAAAGTTACCAACAGTTGTGTTACACCATTTTTTGGTCATATAACCTATTATCATTAGATGGACCCAAGTACACCATGTAAGACCAATTTTACCCTAAGTAAAATTGCTTTTTCACTACGTGAAACAACTGAGTAAAACACCTTTATTAAGTTGTTTATGGTCTAAACAGGAAACCCCAAAAGGAAATAATAAACAAATCTATATTTGTTTATATTTCCTCAATGAATAATTAGTTAAACATCAATTTAATTATTATTCCTGGTCATATTTAACCCAAATCAAGGAAATCAATTAAATAAATCCTTATTTATTTGGTTATTTCCTAGGAATAAGTTATTTAATCCTTATTTAAATAACATTCCTAGTTAAATTTGACTAAATCATTTATAAATAATTAAATAAATCATTATTTATTTAATTATATTTCCACAATTTCCTTAAAATAATAAATAAATCATTTATTTCTTTATTATATATAAATAAAGGATTTGACCCAAGTCAAAATCCTTTTCCCTCCAACAAATATAATAAAGTATTCCTAAAAGGTAGTTCTAGAATTTGGTTAATAATATTTTATTCATGCACCAAGTTATAGACAACCCTAATATTTTGTTATAAATAGAAGGGTTTTTCCTACCATTCATCACCTTTTGTTGCCCATGAGATCACTCTAGATCTTTACTCTTGGTCTGACTTTGAGCCATTATCATTGTCATATTTTCTATCTTTTCTTTGTGAGCTCCCTTTGAGTTCTATATTTTGTATGGGTTTTCTATGCCAACAAGAGAGAGAAATGCTAGATCTGAAATGCTGAGGACTTTCAAGAACCCATCCCATTGAGGATAATTGGAAACACCTTTCTTATTTTCCTCTCAGGTGCCTTTAATATAAAATTCTTTCAAAAATATCGTTCTTGTCTTGTCTATTGGATGTATGGAGCAAAACTTTATTTTTACTACTTAATGTCTTTTTATGCATAGATCTGGATTTATGTAGCATTTATCTTGATCAACTAACTACAGATATGAAGATATTGGCAGCCATATTTGATGTTAGGGCTATAAGTTATGCGTAGCTAAAGTGTTCTTTTTTTGTAAACTTTGACAACAGATTTATACTAACAATTGGCGACTCCACACGGGTTTTCCTTTACGACCGCCGTTGTTTTTTATATTCCTGCATATCCAGCTATTTCAGACCCTAGGGTTTCTCTTCATATTTTTGTTTTTCCTATTTTTATGGTGTTTTTCACCTCTAAAACCCTAACACATTAAAATTTCTAACTTCCGTGTGTTTCTGGCCCTATTGTGCAGGTAATAGACATCAGCTGCAACTGAGACAACAACTTTTTCTTAAATTTGCCGCTGAGTCACCCGGAGCTGCAGGTCACAATTTTCAGCCCAGAACCTACGACCTGGACTGCAGGACACACTTTTCAGCCCAAAATCTGCAACCTAGACAGAAAACAGGTCAGAACCTGCGACTGACACTTTTTCTACAATTTTCCAGCGATTTTTCTGGGTTTGTCTGAAGCTTCTGTCAGGGTTTTCTAGCCTCTGTATCAGCCTGTTTAGACCTGTTTCTGATTTTTTTTACTCAAATAAGTGGGAATCTAGCCCCTTAGGGCTTTAGTACCCTCCACTTTTTGTGGAAGAGTTTTAGTTGTTTCAGCCGTCTGAATTTTCAGAGTTTCATCCTTTTTCTTTTCAGATCTAATAGCTCACTTTCAGATCCCTTTTAGATCAGCTATTCTCCCTTTCAAATCACCTCATATAGTTTTTTTTGGGTTTTCCTCTAGGGTCACCTCCTTGTCCCTTCTACCTTTAGTTGATTTCCTCCTTTGTTGCAGTAACCTTGCCTCTGCCTCTTTGTTGTTTTCTGCACCTCTTTTCAGCAGATTTCTCCTTTAGATCCTTGTCCATCCCAACCTTAGATCTATTGGCCCCTTTTTAGTGTGTTTTGACTAAATTTTTTCCCTCTTTTAGACTAGTTTTGAGAGCCCACCTTCTTGGGTTAGATCGATGCATTGTTAGCTGTTAATTTTATGTTATTTCAGCATTATATACTGTTCTCTGCAGATTTATTTTCAGTTACGCAGCACACTTTTTCTTTTACTCTCAAAACGTCTAGGTTTAAAAGTTAAAATTAACACACGCCACACACTAACCCTAAGTGAAGAAGGGATTGGTTAACACCTCCAGGCAAAGAATTTAAAATCAATTGACACTTCACCTCTCTGCCCTTGTTTCGACATTGTAATCACTTGATTCTGCACCTCCCTGCCCTTGTTGGCCATTCTTCTTCTCTTTGTGCCATCATCATTGCGTCCCCAAGGCATATATCTGGAGATTTCTTGGCCTTCACCCTCAATTTCTAGTTGGTCGACTTGGTCCTTCCCGCCGTCGTCGAGTTAGTCCTCCCCCGAGTCCGCACTCTGACTCCTCTTCTGATTCTTTGGGTTCTCCCCCTACTTTTGGTTCTCCCCCTATTACCTTCACCATTTCTAGTCCAGGGCCTAACGCTAGCACCAACCCCAGCCCTAATGCTGGGAATGTCACTAGCGGAACTGCCACGGGAACTACCTCAGCTGTCCCTTTGCTCCCCTATATGGCAGGTCTCAGTCTCCCCGATTTCAATCAGTTGATCAATGATCCTATCTGCCACGATGTTGGTTGGCCTGCTACGCCAACCAAGCTCCCCTACGACATTCCCAAGTTCAAAGGCCTTGCTGGAGAAGATCCCTCCAACCATATCCGATCTTTCCACATGTGATGTTCATCCAATTCCATTACTGATGATTCCATCTATCTTA
Organism: Pinus albicaulis; assembly: GCA_034641835.2. Taxonomy (NCBI): domain Eukaryota; kingdom Viridiplantae; phylum Streptophyta; class Pinopsida; order Pinales; family Pinaceae; genus Pinus; species Pinus albicaulis. Next base: position 1,249,713,373 of record CM076579.1, on the reverse strand, counting down.
GATTGTTCCAACGCACGCTTATAGGTGAAGCTTCTAAGTGGTATGTTGATCAGACCGCCTCTTCCCATACCAGCTTTGTGACCATTGCCCAAGCCTTCTTATCTTATTTCCAGCTCCCTCTCTGATACGACACTGGTACCGAACTCTTGACTTCTTTCTATCAATTATATACGACATGCCTTTCTGCTCATGTCCACGAATGGTGGAGAAGAAGGAGCTTATGTCGAGCTCCTCCCTTTGAAGATCGCGTCTACATGGATTGTTTCCTTAGATCTCTCTTACCTGCCATCGACAAAGATGTCGCATCCCAATTCCCTCAAACCGAAGAAGCCGCCCTCCAAATAGCCTTGAAATATGACCTCATCTATGCTCAATCTGGTTATGTTTATACTATCCTTCCGACCTCCCTAGACCCGGTAGTGCTAAGCCTCAAGGGCACCTCATTCTGCCGACGGTATCATTGGAGCTCTTTCACATCCATAAGCTCAACCTCCTATGGGCTACGGTCTCCCTCCGGGAGGGGCCAGCACCTCCAGCACTTTCCCCCCTCCAGGTAGCATGTATCTAGGATACAGCATGCCTCCTCCTTTTGCCCAACCTCCTTCTTACCTCAATGTTACCCAACCTACCCATTATCCTTATCCACAACCTAGTGCCCCAGCCCCTCTAGAATTTGTACCTCCACCTCCCTTGCCTTCTCAACCCCAGCAACAGCAACTACCACCCCCTCCAGAGCAAGTATTTGCACAGCGGGGTACGACTAATCCTCCTTCTTCTCAAAGAAAGAGGAAAGGAAATCAAAATCAATCTGCCCCTGGTAATCGTGGATCCAATCCTTCAGGTATTGAATCTAACACTGCTAACCAGCAACAGGGCTCTCAGCCCAAGCCAGACAGGCCTCTTCATACAAATAAGCCTTGTTTGTGTTGCGGTGTTTATGGTCATTACACTCACAATTGTCCTCTATTACCACAAAGGCGGTAGATGTGGGAGTCTCAGGCTACATTGCGCGGACAAAATGCCTCCCCTACTATTCCCCCCAATGTGGCTACTTCTCAACCGGCTGTGCTTACCGATCCTTTCCCTCAGCAAGGATTCATGGCTACCCAACCACCTCACGCATCGGTAGCCACTCCACATTCCCCTTCTGGATCCTCTGATTACCAAATCCTCATGATGAACTCTGATACACCTTTACCCATTGAACTTCACCATCAAACTCGGTCTCGTCAGTACCCCAAGCCTCCCGCTCCGTCTGTCATCGAGTCACCTTCTTCAGGTCCTACAGAGCCTCTTTCGACACCCAATGGTCCCTTGCAGATCCCTCAACCCAAATTTGAGGGTCATACCAAGGTTCCTAAGGGCCCATTACGCCAAAATGTTGCTTCTGGTCGAGCTGCTCATTCGCATAGCATAGTAGATGATTTGGCGTAGTCTCCTGCTGCCATTTCAACACTAGAACTCCTCTAGTCATGTCCTTCTCAACAGAAGGCTCTACTATCTGCCATGGGCACTGTAGATCCTGCTGATGACCAATTGATTGTTTTCGATGCCCGTTAGTCAGACCATCTTCCCCTTCCTGCTTCCGTTGCTTTCCAAATCCTAGTCAAAATTCGGAACGCTAACGTGTCTAGGTGTATTATTGATGACGGGGCATCTACCTGTGTGATGTATGCTTCAGTTTGGAAACAACTCAGATCTCCTGAGCTGGCCCCTTCCACAATCACCCTTTTTGCATGGGATGTTAAATGTTAAAATTTTTAATAGTGAAGTGTAATAAATCTCTATGGTTCAGAATTTTGGAATATGTTTTTTCAAATATGCATATGTTTGACTCATATTTATTTTTTTAATTAATAAAAATAATAATAATAATGTGATATTGATAAACTTCCTTATTTTGAAAATGGTTTTCTAAAATTTTAAATCCAAAATGCATAATTATTAAGTAAATGATTGAGATTTAGCTTCCTTAAAATATTATAATATATTCATGATGATATAAAAAAATCAAATATTCAAAATTATCTCCAATATAATTATATATTTATTTTTCTTTTAATTAAGTTAATCAATTTAAAAAATGTCATATAAATGCAATATTAAATGCATATACACTCAATCACTACTCAAAACCGAACCGAGATGAAAAAAAATTACTTGCCAATGTTATATTCCATAGAAATCTCCCTCAAATATTATTTTAATACAACGTCGTGTCGGATTTTTCCTCAGAATTCTGAAGGAAATTTTATTTTAACCCAACATTGCGTCAAATTCTGAACAACACAAATATCCTCTAACATAACTGAAACATCACACTACAGACCTTAATCATACCCTGTAACTGCGCTATTGCTACACAACGGCCAAAAACAAATGTATTGTCCAGAGTTTGCTCCACTTTCTATGATCATGGAAGAGAATGAACCTCAAACCCTGGACATTAATTAGTTAATGCAGGTGCTAGATAATTATAATCTTTTTTCCCGTACCGCGTCCTTTCCAGACATGTTTCCTGAGTCCAGGAATATGAATATTTCCAATGTAAATTTTCCACTCGATATCCTTAACATCAAATCCGAAACTCTCTCTTTCCTCTGGAGAGAGCTCTGAGACAACTTTTTAGAATTTGAGATATCGAATCTGCACAAATATATACAAACAATAGTTTATGTACGTATCCACAGAAATAATTAGCTGTTAATTAATTATAATAATTTTCGGCCTGAAATATTTGCTCTTTTTGCAAACAACTGACCTTACTTTACAGAATGAGTATGGCTCATGAATTTTGGCCATGTATTTCAATTGCTGCATGATACGTTCTGTTGATAACCCATTTATCTACAAGAACACCTTGATTTTATAATGAGTAAACCGTGATTTTCTTAAAGATGTAATATTTCGAAATATTTTTAAAATGTGCACTAGAATTATGTTCAGTAAACACAGTACTGCTCAGTGGGTCAATACAAAAAACTAATGTGACAACTTACAGGGGTAGGAGAATCAAATGTTGTATTCAAATCCTGCCAGTAGTTCTCCATAGTATTAACCCACGTCATTTCTTTCATCAATCTGACTGGCTTTCCATTGTGATCAATGTATGGATTGCATTTAAAATGTTCAAATATTATTTTAAAAACTTGTCGTAATATTAATGGATTTGCCACCGAAGAAGCAACCTGATTGTAAGGCCCCATGACTTCATGGGTGCGTTCGGTGGAACAGGCGTGCTCGTTGGGCGTTTGGACGAGTTCGGGCACTGTGTGACGTAACGAGCGGAATGACGCACTGGAGAGGCACGGGCGCACGGGTGTAGCGGAGGCGAGTCACGAGGGCGAGTTGGAGGAGAGGCGCATCACACTTGACCAACACGGCGTTGGAAAGACGTGTTTATACCACCACGGGCGCACCTTGGGTGAGCCAAGATCGACGGACGAGTTGGTGGGTCGGCCGACATATTGGGCGTGGGCGTCGCGACACTTCGTGGGTGGATGACCAAACGGACGGGTCGGCTCGTGGCAAACGAGCGACCACACTTCACTTGAGCGTTCATATATATAGGATGGCGTGTTGGAGAGTGGAGGCAAGCGAAAAGAGAAAAGGCATCAACGAACAACATCAAGGAGAGTCGCACCACGAGTTGCCAACAACTCGTTGGTGGAAGAAATGGCGAAGGCACGATAGCAAACGGGCGTTCGTCGAGTCAGGTCGAAGTCAGGCACGTCGCACCGCAGGCCACACCGCAGTTCGGGTCGGGTCGGGTTGGACGCAGCTGCATGATGGTCGGGTCGGGTTGGGTCGATCTGGGCGCCCATGAACGAGACGACCCAGCACTAAAAACACGATTCTGGGAGCGTCGAGTATCGGAGGTGCCGTAAATTGCAGAAGGCGGGTATTTCTAAGACGTGTCCAACCATATGGGTGAGGGATGGATTGGACACACGGTCAGCTCAGTAAATGCTCTGCACTGATTTGGAGCAACAGCTGAGTGACCCGAGTGACTAGCACTTGGGCAGTTTTGGGGCAGCACTTCCGAAGGTGAACTTGATGATTGTAAATGGTTGTAAAAGTCTGTTGTAAGCTAGTTTGAGGATTGGCAAGCCTTAGAGCTTGGCCAAGAGGTAAATAACCATGCCAAGGAGCAGGAGTGGTTTCTGCTTGATTGGACATTGTACTCATATTTTTATGAAACATATTATCCAGGCGGATTCATTTTAACAGGGAGTTGCCCCTCCCTTGTATGTATGGGCGTACATGTGGTTGGATAATTATGTTTATGTTTTATTCCGCATAATTGAAAGAAAATTTTCTAATAACTAACGAATGTTGCTAAAGGCGTAGTCTGGGTACTTGAGTATTTAGAAAAAGAAAAAGTACGGTAGTGCCGCACCTGCCTACAAGACGTGGTTGGAAGACACCCGAGGTGTAGGGGTGTGACAGTTGGTATCAGAGCAACCTTGACAAACAGATGAGAGCTTGATAACACAACTGTTGTTGCACATCAGTTGGTATTAGAGCTGGACAGAGTTGCAGGGTTGCAGACGCTGTTGAAGCTGACTTATATATTTGGGGTTTCTCTTGATACCTTAGCTGAAGAAAGGCATTTTCCAGGGCTAAAGCTAGAAAAGGAGACATGCCGAGTTGGGAAGAATTCGAAGAGAAGACTTGTGAAGCATTGCATTGGATAAAGCAGCTGAACAAAGAAATCTGAAGGATTCAGAACAAACTTGGAGTCTTGGAAAGAAAATTGGTGGAAACTTGGAAGAAGGCTAAGAAGAGTCATGAAGAGGTTAATGAGGCTAAGATTGCTCTTATGGCCTTATGCAAGGACGGGATCTCTGACTCAAACCAAGATGAAGCTGAAAGACTTTGAGACAAGATGGACTAGTTTGATGGATGGATGGCATTATGCTATGAGCTACAAACTCACCGAGATGAGCTTGTTAGACTTGAAGAGAAGAACCATAAGAAGAGATTAAAACCTTCTATGGGGAAGCTGAAGAAGAATGTTATGGATGTTGTTTTGGTAAAGGAAGAACTTTTACACCAAGTTGAACCTAAACCAAAGACACCACAAACATTGGAGCTTGAAGCTACAAGGAAAGCAGTTTTGGAGGCTCGAAAGAAGCTTATAAACATGACGAAGCTCTTGGAGGAAAGAAGGCAGGAACACTACAAGGCTCTTGTGCAAGTGGAGGAACACTTGGAACACATGAAAGATGAGATGGTGGAGATGCAGACTTTCTTAAAAGACTTTCATGGGTGAACTGATGAACTTGGAAAACCAAAGGATGTTGCAGATGTAGAAGATGTCAAGGGTGAACTTGATAACCAAGTTGGACCAAGACCAAGCACGTTGCAAGCATCGAAGATGGATGATTCTCATGAGGATGTTATGACGATGGAAGAGATGAAGGACAAAATTGTGACACAAGTTGAACCAAGACTAGACACATTGCAAGCATTGGTGGACAAACCACATGGAGATGTTGCAAATGTGACCATGATCGAGGAGGAACTTGATGAGCAGGTGGTACCAGGATCGAACACATCAAAGGCATTGATGAGGATGGAGGACACTCACTTGAGGAGTCTTCATGGAGAGATGACTTGTGTTTCATGGAAGCATAAGGAGGATGGACCACATATGGGGATGAGGAAGAAGATGAATTCTTTGCCAACACCATTGATGACTACTCCTTGGATGCCCACGATGAGACCTTGTACATTGATGGAACAAGGGACATGGGACGATGCAAACCTTGTTGGGGCAATTTGTGACTATACACTTGATGGTTCAAATGCCCAAGACAAGGGTGGAACGTGATGACCTTTGTGATGGAAAGGGTCATGATTAGCCATAGAAAATGGCAAGTGCCCGGCATGACCCATACACTACCTTGGTGGTAGGGCACGTTGGTGGAGTAGACTTCTTCATGGCTTCAACCAAGAAGGACCTCTGGGCAGACCCTTAGTGGAGGAGAAACTTGAAGGAAGTACTCACATATATGATATAGATAGGAGTGACCGAGAGCACTTCACTTCGATATGTTGGGACATGATGATGATGAGAGTTGAGTTGAGTTCACTTAGATGAACACATGGGGAGCCAAAATCATTGAAATGGACTACATGGAGATCTTCTATAGATGGAATGATGGGACGTTGTTCACCATGAGCAACTTGGACATTGGTTGGATGAGCAGCCTATGAAACATTCATATGATTTGTAGAGTGAGAACTTGTGATGGCACTCATGGCCAATACAAGTAGGCTTACCAACGCTTTGATATGATGAGGCATGGGACTTCATGATGGATGCCTTGGTGGCACACACTTTGGCATGGGCTTAAGTCTACTTGACTTAGCCACACTTCTTACTTTAATGATGCTTGGAGGATGAGCCTACTTGCATACGAGTAGCACATGGATTAGCATCATGGATAGCATGTTGTGGACGAGATGGATACACTTCATGGACCCAAACATGGCACTTGGATGAGATTCAGACTTGACGATTTGATGGATGTGATAGTTTGCAGGAAGAACAACTAACGGTGGCATGAGGAGGAGTATTCTCATTGTTTTGGACATTATGGTTGGATTAGCTACCCAACTAGTTCGAGCTATGGGGGCATGCAGTACACTGAGTTATGCTGGATACATAGCAGCTTTATTGTGTTGAGTTGGTTGGAGCACTTGATGCAGAGATTCACATGGAATTGACGATGGTTGGAGGAGATATCTCATGGACATGAACCTTGCCGGTTTATGCAACGACGTTGCAATGATATTGTGCAATGAGACTTTGTCACGAAAGTTGCGACGATATGATGCGACGATGGTAGCACTATCGGGACGATATTCGTATTTGAAGTGGAGGAGGATGTAAGGCCCCATGACTTCATGGGCGCGTTCGGTGGAACGGGCGTGCTCATTGGGTGTTTGGACGAGTTCAGGCGCCGTGCGACATAACGGGTGGAATGACGCACTGGAGAGGCACGGGCGCACGGGTGTAGCAGGGGCGAGTCACAAGGGCGAGTTGGAGGAGAGGCGCATCTCACTTGACCAACACGGCATTGGAAAGATGCGTTTATACCACCACGGGCACACCTTGGGCGAGCCAAGATCAACGGACGAGTTGGTGGGTCGATCGACGTATTGGGCGTGGGCGTCGCGACACTTCGTGGGCGGATGACCAAACGGACGGGTCGGCTCGTGGAAAACGAGCGACCACACTTCAATTGAGTGTTCATATATATAGGATGGTGTGTTGGAGAGTAGAGGCAAGCGAAAAGCGAAAAGGCATCAACGAACAACATCAAGGAGAGTCACACCACGAGTTGCCAACAACTCGTTGGTGGAAGAAACGACGAAGGCACGATAGCAAACAGGCATTGGTCGAGTCGGGTCGAAGTCGGGCATGTCGCACCGCAGGCCGCACCACAGTTCGGGTCGGGTCGGGTCAGACACAGCTGCATGACAGTCGGGTCGGGTCGGGTCGGTCTGGGCGCCCATGAACGGGACGACCCAACACTAAACACACGATTCCGGGAGCGTCAAGTATCAGATTGAGGTGTCGTAAATTGCAGAAGGTGTGTATTTCCGAGATGCATCCAACCATATGGGTGTGGGACGGATTGGACACACGGTCAGCTCAGAAAAATCTCTGCACTGATTTGGAACAACAGCTGAGTGACCCGAGTGACCAGCACTTGGGCAGTTTTGGGGCAACACTTCTGAAGGTGAACTTGATGATTGTAAATGGTTGTAAAAGTCTGTTGTAAGCTATTTTGAGGATTGGAAAGCCTTAGAGCTTGGCCAAGAGGCAAATAGCCGTGCCAAGGAGCAGGAGTGGTTTCTGCTGGATTGGACATTGTACTCATATTTTTATGAAACATATTATCTGGGCGGATTCATTTTAATAGGGAGTTTCCCCTCCCTTGCATGTATGGGTGTACATGTGGTTTGATAATGATGTTTATGTCTTATTCCGCATAATTGAAAGAACATTTGCTAATAACTAATGAATGTTGCTAAAGGCGTAGTCTGGGTACTTGAGTATTTAGAAAAAGAAAAAGTATGGCAGTGCCGCACCTGCCTACAAGACGTGGTTGGAAGACACCCGAGGTGTAGCGGCGTGACACTAATAAAAATTTAGGCCTGCCTTTCCTGCGTGTTTTTCCATGGTTGCTAAATTTTCGTTTACAACCATGTCTGCGGGTATCTATAATTTGAATTCAACGAGCAATAACACATCAATGAAAAAAGGAGAACCCCAAAGAGTTAGGAATTAACGGTTCTGCAGATTCATGTGTTTATATGGATACTGACCAGATCTATCACAGTGTCAGGATTGCCCAACAAGAAAGATAACTGACCTTTGCCATGGTGTGTGATGACTAATCAATCATTCTGCAATTTCATGAATAGTAGACTAATTACCTGGTGTGATATATAACATTAATATTCGCTTAGATTCAATCCACAAATTATTAAAGGAAAAGGTTGCTTGCTTGTGCTTTCAATAACAGTGGGACGAACAATAACTACTGGTAAATCTTCCCTCAGATTAGCTATTATCATCTCGCCCATTGCCTTGCTGAACGCTTATGTATCCTGCCATCCGTATGATCTTGCCCTGTAAAACAACATTGTCATCACTCTAGACATAGTAAACTTCAACATTCAAATTGAACCATTTAATTTAATTCTAATAAATTAAACTGAACCATTTAATTTAATTCTAATGAACACCAACCATATTTATATTTATAATGTTAACTTTCCATTCCCAAATCTTTCATCCTTTGAGTGACTTTCGCTTTCTTCAACTTGCAGTCCTGGAGATTTGAAAATTCATTCTCAAAATCTTCCAGAGCTTTCTTTGCCAACTGAAATTCAGCTTGGACATCCAGAATTGGAACAGAGGCTGATTTCTCCCCGGCTATAGTGTACCCCATCTGAAAATGCTCCTCCACTGATCGACCTTGTAACTGCCCGTTCACATATGCTGCAATGAAATGGAGCATTACAAGTAAGCACAATGGATGATGAGATCGATGAGTTACTAACGTTATAAACTGAGAATGAAATCGATGGGTTACCGAAAAGTTGGGATTTCTCGTAGCATTTTCCAAATTCGAGAAGGCAAGAAATTGCTTTTGTGTTCATTTCCAAGGCGAAATCATATCTGTAACAGAGAATACTCTTAATTTAATTGTATTTTTTTATTTTAAAGATAACACAAATTGGGGGTGAGAGAATTCTCAATTTAATTTTGTGGGGTGAGAGAATTTTTCAATTAAATTTAATTGTGTGGAGGATTTTAATTATGTGTCTTTTTCAGTAAACACTACACTATTTATCATTAGAGCTTTGAAAATTGAATGTCTATCTTTTCAGGTGAATACTCTTCCCATTGGAGCCACTACAATTAAATAAAAAGAATACAAAAAAACAAACCTTACAAATAATAATTTGTAAACATGCTTTATTACAAACAAACAAATCCTATAAATAATTTGTTACAATATCATGGTTACACACTATAGATTATCAATACTATAGATACCACATACCCAAATAATATCATCCATTAATAATATAACTTACCTAAATAATATATGATGGATTAAAATCAAGCACCAACCACCTAGGTTATGAAATACCCTTTTGAACCTAATTAAAATATATAAGCACAAGGATATATTTTTTTGAAAAAACTCACTTTCACCAAAATTAAATGAAAATATAATATAATAATAGCCTTAAAATTAATATTTTTTATTATTTAAAATATATTTCAACCTATATGAACATGACTCAAATCCATTTAAAAATAAATAAAAATATATACTAATTAAAAGGTATACTAATTAAATATATGCTTATGCTTGTGGGTAAAATACAAAACCTTTCATCAAATGTTGTGGTGGCTGCGGAGCTGACGATAATGTCCACTTCCTTTGCCAGCACATGGACCATATCTTTTTCAATTCCAAGATTTTGTTTTGTCATGTCTCCAGCCACAGGGAGCAGTCTTTTTAGCATGAATTCTTGGAAGTCATTGCCATGGATTTCACGCAACCCGTTGAATAACTCGGTTTTCAGAACCTAATTTTCAAAAATCATTAGATGTGAACTCAGCATTCACACGACTCTGCGTTATCAATCTTGTCAAAATAGATTTCTCAAAACACTAAATAGATTGGGAAACCACTAATTCTGAGGTATGTTAAAGGTAAAAAAGGTTTGGTATTTTATATACTGCTTCAGAATGTTCAGATTTAGTTGGATACACTGACAGTGATTGGGCTGGAAGTGTAGATGATTGGAAGAGCACTTCCGATTATGTTTTTCACATGGGTTCAGGAGCCATTTCATGGGCTTCTACGAAACAGCCAATTGTGGCATTGTCTACAGCAGAGGCAGAATGTGTGGCAGATACAGCAGCGGCATGTCAAGCAATTTGGATGAGGAGGATGTTAAGAAGTTTGTGCCAAGAGCAGACAAAAGGGACAGTGATTTTTTGTGACAATAGATTAGCTATTGCATTGTCTAAAAATTCAGTTTTTCATAAAAGGACAAAGCACATTGACACCCAGTTTCACTTCATACGTGAATTGGTTAACAATGGTGAGATAGTTTTGCAACATTGTAGAAGAGAGGATCAATTTGCAGATATTCTCACAAAGCCACTTGCACAGAAAAGCTTTGAACATTTTAGGAAATGCCTCGGTATGCAAGAAAACCCAGCAGTTGAATTTAAGGGGGAGTGTTGAATTTTAACTTCAACTGCAGCAACGCAGAGAAGGAAAAACGCTACAGGAATTTGTCTGGTGCATTTAATTAAACTTGCAAGTTGTTGTTTAATGGCTCTGCAAGAGCCGCCTGAACATTGAAGAGATTTTGGTTCCAAACCACGCAACCAGAAAACTTTAATGTTGTCGTTGCCACTTTTTAAATTCTGTAACCACCACATTCAAAGCTCAGAAATTCACCGTCAGATCTTTATCTGTCTGAAAGGGCCACGTGGAGTAAATATATTAGATCGCATGAATTTAAAGGGAATCTGAAAACCTGAAAATCGGACCCGAAAAACCTTTAATCATATTGCATAAGATTTTTCGCATAACACTTTGGGCCTACGTCAGCATCCCATTTTGGAACGCGAAGAGCGTTTACAATAGAGTTTGATTTATCATTGAAGTCCGTGAAAATTTCATAAATTTTTTACACCTTGGGTAAAAGTTTTTTAAAAAAAAAACATGTTTCGTTAAATGTCACGGCAAAGTTTTTTTTTACTAAGGTTAATATATATTATAAATATTTTTAATATTTTTAATATATATAAGTAGTGTTTTATTTTTAAAAGTTATGTTCTAGAAAGTTTTAAAAGGCTCGAAAGCCAAAACGAGAAAAAAGGGGCTATGTATGTAATTTTTTTTATTTACTGTGTAATTTAAAAAAAAAAAAACAACAGCAGTGTATAAAAAGGTGAAAGATAGATTATAATTTTTAAATTTTTACACACAGCAGAGTGTAAAAGTTTGAATTTCACAGCAGTTCATTTATTTTTATTAAAGAGTGAACATAGTATTTTCTGTGAGAGACAGAGAAGAGTTTTGCTTAGGCACTGTGTCTTGTAACAGTCCAACATTTTGTAATCCCTCTTAGAGGAAGAAGTTTTTTTTTATTGTAATAGATTTTTACAGTGAATGAAATAGAATTTTTCAGTGTTGAACTCTGTCTCCAGTGAAGAAATTTTTAATATTTTCTCTGTGTTGAAGAGGGGAGTTTTATTCTCCATTTATTGTTCTGAAATTTGAAATATTCCAACAAATTAAAATTAATACAATAATTATCTTACTTCATTATTCAATCTCTTTAACGAAGAAGTGGAGTCGTTAGCCCTAATTATCAAATACAACTTTCCCACATCTGGTTGCATCCTCAATATTTTTTCTATTAACGCTGCACATATAAAGAAAACAACCAATCGTGATCAAATACTGAGCAAGCTTAAAGTATATAAATGAGAATAATTAATAACTTGAGGAAGGTGTTGCATACCTTTTACCAGAAAACCAGTGGCACCTATGATGAGCAAGTTCTTGTCCCTCAGAAAATCTACAATTCCAAGACCCGTGCATGGAGGAGTTGTATCGGTGCTCTCCATAATATTCTCAGCAACTGCTGCCTCCCATAATACTCTTCTTTTTTTCAATGAAAATAAATTGTCTGAGTCCATCTCTAGGCAACAAAATCGATGAAGTGTTCTCGATTTATTACCTCCCCGATCATTTACTAGTGCGGAGCACAAGACAGTCCTATTGACTGGGAGGAGCACTCCTGATTTATTATCCAAATAGCTCTTATAAAAAAAGCCTGAATTGAGCTTGGGATGCAGAAATGTTTGTGATAGAGCCATTGTAGACAGACAAAATTTTACAAACAAATTAACACAATCTTAAAAAAAGGACTGAATCTATGTTAATGCTTTTCCAAACATCCTAGGACCAATCTAATATATATAGGAAACAAATAACCAACTTGACAATGTGCAATAAATGAGTAGCACTGTATATGATAGTTTCTATTGACTGCCCTCCCAAAATCCAAAATCCAAAAGTGGGCTAAATATAACAACCCTGCTCATTTACTACGAGAAGACTTAGCGAACAAGTTATTTTCAGACTTTTTCCACAGCAGATGATAGACTGACCTCCTAAGCAACTCACATTCTGTCGGTGAATATAAATCGATCATATCGGACTAATTGACAATGACCAATGAATGGATGAAGACTTCAAACAAAATTTATTAAAACTACAACCACTAACAACCAACTGCAGTACATATTGATAATAACTAGTACAACGACATAGTTAAAGATAGTTGATACACGTTTCAATAATACAAACACATAACTAAAACAGTGGTTGATAGACACTCCATCTCCACCATAATATATAATCAAAATCAAAGATGGTTAGCATATATTGACTAATTATCCCAAATTTTCTTCTTCAAAATGCTCATCATTACTCATCATAACATCGCCAACATCTTTGGACTCACTATTGCCACTCTCCCTTCCAAATATCTGGATGCTCCTCTCATGGATTCTTCCATCAAGCACACCTCCTAGAAAGCGTTGTTGGACAATATGGAAGCCAGACTCACCTCCTGAACCTTTCACACACTCAACATCGCAAGACGCCTTGTCCTCATCAAATCTGTCTTACATTCTATGCCTTTATATCTCTTCTCTCCTCTTTCTGCTCCTAAGTGGGTCCTCAAATCCATTTACAATATTCAGAGATCCTTTCTCTAGGGAGGTAACAATGACAATAAAAAATGGGCGATAGTTAAATGGACGAACATCTACACTCCAAAATTCCAAGGCAGCCTCGGACTGAGAGATCCTGAGCACAACAATATTATCATGGGCACTCCTATTTGGTGGAAGTGGGTTTCCAGCACTCACATGCCCTGGGCTCAGTTACGGGCCACCAAATATGCTGAAAATTGGCCCCGAGAGGACTTAATCAAATTCAATAAAGAGCCCGGAGGCTTCTTGATTTGGAAGGTTGCGAGTCAAAATAAACACCTCATCCAAGCTCATAGCTTCTCAGAAATTCTATCAGGAATGCAAGCCAGATTCTGGGAAGATTCACGGCAACAATTTCCAAGCCTCTCCTCTCTCTTCCATTGCCTCCTCTGGAGCACCACTTTGCAGGTGAGAGAGAAGAACAATGTCAAGCACTTCTGGGCTAAAGAGGCAACTCAAGGATTTCAGAATTGGCTTCCGACGAACTATTGGCAAGCATAATGGCACAATGAAAAACTCCTTGATATCTGGACTGAATTAGAAAAAAGGAAAATCAGAATCCAAGAGGGACCAAATATTCTTCGTTGAGGCCATACTCTTAGTGGTAACTTCTCCACCAAGGAGGCGTACCACATGCTTCAGCCTCCAGATCCTCGTCAACAGAACAATTTATGGATGAAGATCTGGAAAGCCAAACTCTAGCCCAAAGTCGCTACATTCCTTTGGCTACTCAGCAAAATACGTATCCTTACATGGGACAATATCTTGAAACGTGACTTTGTGGGACCTTCTCGATGCCCACTCTGTCAAAATGATACCGAATCAATCGATCATCGTCTGGACCTATGCCCCCTATCTAACACCTTCTCGGATAGGATTGCAATTTTATGTAAAAGAACCAATAGAGCTTGGGGCAACATCATCCAAACACTCAATCACTAACAAGAGGATCCTTTCTCACGCAACCTCCTAAATTGCCTCTAGAAGCTCATTCCTGGCCTTCTAGCATGGACTCTCTGGAAGGAAAGGAACAACAGAATATTCAAGGACACTTCGGCTCCTCAGGAAATGATTTGGACCAAATTTTGCAGCTACCTGAAGGAAACTCTTGCCCTCACACATTGGGAAAATTCTAACTTACTGACAACCACCGCAAAATGCCTCATTTGGAACAATTGGAGCCTGGGTCTCACCCACCCCAATGAGATCTCCCCTCATCTCAACACTCCCTCCACCTCTTCGGAAGCTTGGTCGCCTCCCCTTGATGGTCTCTTCAAACTCAAATTCAACGGATCCTCCAAATTCAATCAGGGGATGCAAGCTTTGGAGGAATCTTCAGAGACTCTAAAGGTAATCCTCTACACATATTCTATGGGTCAACAGGATGGGATAGAAACAACTCTATGGAGTTTGAGAGCCTCATCCAAGGCATATCCATCTCCATCGAGTTGAATCTTTTCCCATTGGAAGTTGAAGGGGAATCACATATCATCATTCAAGGGGCCATTCGCCTCTTATTCGGAGCACAATCTGCAAAAGTTAGCAACAGTTGGAGACTAGAAACTCACTTCAAGAATTTGGAACATTGGCTGCAACATCACAAAGCCATTACTTTCCTCCATGTACGGGGAAAAGGAAACTCTGTAGCTAATTTCTTAGACAACAAAGGTGTTGAATACAACCATCCTCTTTATACCTATAACTTCTAGTCTGTCATGGATGAGTCCCTTTGGATGAGTTGCATCAATCTCATGCATAAGGACCTTGAACCCCTGGATGCGGATGTTATTAGCCGAGAACCCGACACGAGGCCTCCACATGCCAATGTTTCTAACATGATGTGTGGAAGGCCAAACTCCAGTATTAATCACCCTACGGACGATGGATGGGAAAGTTTCTTTGGCATGTTTCAAATCAATGGAAGGAAATGATGTCTATCATTAATGTACGTAAGGGGATTGGCACCAACTTCTCCCAACACCATCTGGAGAATTCAGCGCCAGCCTTTAATGTTCCTTGGAAATTTAATTACCACTCCCTCTGCCTCACTCATTTTTCTCCTCTCTGCGTTCTCTGCATCCTCTATGGCCTCAAAGCCCAAACTTCCCGCCACTACCTCCACCCCCATTGTGTCCTAGTTGTGCCTCTTGTCTCCTCTCTCATCAGCTACACTATGCCCCTTCACTAGCATCATATGACCATACAGGGTAATGTGCAAGGCGTTCTCTCTACACACACACACCACAGCAACACCCCTTAGTCCTTGGGGGTGGCTCCTGTGTCCTCAGTGGACTCCATGTCCATTGATTGGCTCACCCTTTCTACTTCCCTGGTACTGAAGACTCCCCTGGCATGACCCCTGTGCCCTGTGTTGCAGGACCGTCTGCTGGCAAAAGAAGATACATGAAATCCACCATTCCTCACTCACAACGTCCACTGCGGAAGACCAACAGTCTCCATGTGAAGACTCCCACTACGGAAGAGACAGGTGTTTGGATTATGTCTGCGAATGGCACATGACATAAGGATGAAGACACAAAGGTTCCGATCATGACCTCCCCTCCTCTTGCTCCTCCGAGGGCCCCGCATATCCTCTCTACATAAGAATAAGAGATCATACGCGAGTATGGATGCCAGATTGTGGAAGAAGACCCTACTGAGAATGAAGTTGGCACAAAATTTGACAGTTCCTCCTCAAGTTTCGTGGTCCTTTTTCTTAATATATATATACTTTATGTTGTCTTTCTAGCTTACATTAGCATTTCAGATTATCTAGTTAAACATGACTATCTCAGACTCTTCAAGGGTTGGTTTCCCCGTCAGGGGCAATCTCCAACTTTGATATTTTGGAGACAGATTAGGGTAGGGATCGACTGAGCTCCTCCAGCCATCCCTCTCCCACAACGTTTTGTACAATATTTTTGTATAAATAATGGATCATAGTCCAAATTATATATATATATATATATTATATATATATATATATATAATTTGGACTATGATCCATTATTTATACAAAAATATTGTACAAAACGTTGTGGGAGAGGGATGGCTGGAGGAGCTCAGTCGATCCCTACCCTAATCTGGAGCTGGTATATACCAATTATCATTTTCTACCATTCAAAATTAATGACATCATTTTCAATGTTTTAATATTAATAATGTATATTGATTAATTCTAATATTTTTAACTATGCGATAGTGTTTATCTCCTTATAATTGATAAATACTAATGCAATAATATAATTAGAAGTGATGGTTGATTTATAATAATCAACATTTTTTTACTATTTACATCTAATATGTCTCTTAACTAAATTAATGTACATACAATTCGAGTAGTTTTAATGGTTAAGAGCATGTATTTCCTCTTATATGACTTGGTTGTGACCTTAAAATTGAATAATAATAATAATACTAAAACACATTGATAACATGATAATAACTATCACAACTATAAAAATGGTTGTTGTCAACCATTTTCTAATGATGTCTATGAACTATATCAATGAGTTTTAATCATGTGCATTGTGTTCATCTACTTATATTTATGAAATAGTAATACAATCATATAATTAAAGATAGTGATGAATGTATAGCTTAATCACAACAAACATTGTGATGTGGGATAAAAGGAAGCTCCTCTTTGCAACTTTAATGGCACTCCTGTTATCTTATATGGATGTGAGGTTTGTGGTTGCAACATCTCTAGATAATTGTGGAGAAATATTGAGAAAATCTAGAACCGTTTTATAATGTATAACCTCAAAATTAAACGCATTACACCCCATCATATTCTCCTTATAGAAGTGGGTCTTTCCCCTATTGAGAGCCTATCTATGACTAGGCTCCTGTTGTACAAGAAAAAAATCAATAACATGTGAGACCATAGACTTCCTAAGCTAGCTTTAAATTCCAGCCAAAACCACCAAAGGCTCAAACGAGGTTGGTATAAAGATATCAGGGCTTGGTTAAACCATTTGGAGATCGACGAAAATGTTGCATTACATAATATTAATAGCATTAAAAATATTTTTACTTCTAAGTTTAAAGAGAAAATGTGGTGTGAGAAAGATTTAGAGGCTAAAAGAAAATTAAGATATTATAAGGAGGTCATCAACCCTACTCTAGAAGATCAAAAGTATCTCTCTGTTTTAACCATCTCAAAGAAAAAAATTAATATAGCCAAGATAAGAATGAACTCTCATCAGCTCCATAGTGAAACAAGTCTTGGGAACTTCCTAAAGCTCCATGGGTGGAAAGCATTTGCCATCTCTGTGAGAATATGAACATTGAGGATGAAAATCACTTCCTCTTAGAGTGCCCTGCGTACACCCACATTAGATCTCGGTTTCATAATCTTTGTTGAATACCGACCTTCCTAGCCTTTTAACATGTCAAAATTATAGTGAGCGCGAAATGCTTCTCTTCAAGCTCTTTGAACACAGGAGTACAATTTTAAAACAAACTAAATAATTCGTTTCTTTGGGTCCGAGAGACCAAAGTTTGGTCCGAGTCGACGTTAACCATCATTGTCATCATCACATTATTTTTCTCCACATTGAAATAACTTTAGATTCCAAGCCACTACATCAAATTTGATCATATCATTTGAGAAAATTAAATTTGAGAAGGGAAAATCTTAATCATTATTTCCAAATACCTAAAATAAATCCAATTAACAATACATACTAACTTATTTATTAATTTATTTACTAATTTAGTTTTTAATTTATTTTATACTCTATTTACACTAACATATTTTATATCTTTGTAAATTAAGAATATTTATTAATGGTATCCATCATTTTCAATTTTATGCTTCTTAAGAATATTTATTAATTATATCAATCATTTTCAATTTTACGATTATGTTAATCTACTTAAAATTCATAAATATAAAACTTAGAAAAATTCTATTTAGGTTAATCTACTTATAATTCATAAATATAAATCTTAGAAAAATTCTATTTATTTAGTAACTTAGGTATAAATTTTGTTTCTCGCATTTTCTAAAATATACTTATGGTATCGCAAGTCAAATTATCCTAGATGAAGGTGAAAAGAAAAGCACTCTGCATAGTTAACTACAATATTTTCTTGTTATTATATTCCTACTTCATAGTGAATGTGTGGCAGAGTGAAATAAGCATCTCTGGCTATAATCATAGTATGAAGCGTAACAATATCATTAAATATCAATTACAATAAAATCAAATTTAATTTTTTAAGATATTTAATTTTGTTATTTTATTAGAAAATGATTTTAAAAAGAGATTAAACTTAATTTTATTGTAGATTTGGAAAATAATTTGAAATCACCAATACCTCCAATATTCTTATCTGCATAAGTGGGTATGTGTTAAATCTTTTCCACGATTAGTCCCATGCAATGTTATGTTGTGTGCGGAGTAGTGGGGTGGCACAGGGGAGGTGACAACCCCCCTTGCCTAGGGGTTTGTAGGGGGCAGTAGACCCCTCCATGGGGTCCATAACAACACCCTAGTTTTTTTTAGTTGGGCAGACCTAAGGATGGTGTGTATACCCACCCATGGTTTTGTACATGGTTTTGGGAATGATGGTTTTTCCCATGGTATTTTGTAGATTTGGTCAAGAAAACTATGGTTATGTTCTAATCCAGGGTTAATGGAATGGGGTTTATGAATGCTTCAACATGTATATAATTTATTGTAACATTGAAAGGAATATAATGAAAAATCAATATGGTTTTCCAAGTTTTGGGTTCTAGTAGAAATATTTCTATGTATATTTTTTGTTCTTGTTATTCTATATTTTCTATTTTTTAAGAATTCATTTGAAAGTAATTTTTGTACAGGGTAGAAACATACAAGTGGTTTAAGATCAATTTCAACTTCAAGGGGATGCCTTTGCGGATGAGGGGTTTTGCTTGGGCGTGTGGTATACCCTGTTATAGTGGGAGATTTGTGGGATTGATTCTTGTGGTGAAAGGTGATGGCTAACAATGGAAAGATAGAGATCAAGAAATTCAATGGACATAGTTTTGAGTTGTGGATACTTAAAATGAAGGATCTATTGGTGGATAAAGATCAATAGATTATGGTAGATATATGTAATAAACCAACAACAATGTAAAAAAAAGAGTGGGAAAATTTAGATCAGAAGGAAAAGAATGTGATATGAATATGTGTCTCAGATTCAATATCGTTGAATGTTTCAAGAGGAGCTACAACAAAGGCTTTGCAGGACAAGTTAGGGGATTTGTATCAATCTATGCCCCTAGTAAACAAATTATTCCTGCAAAAAAATAACAAAAAATATATATATAGCCTAAGGATGAGAGATGGATACTTGGTAACAAAGTATTTGAATGCCTTCAATATTGTGGTAAGTCGGTTGTAATTTATTTATATTTAAATTTTAGAAAAACATAAGTGCATCAAACTGTTTTTTTCTCTACTAGACTCATGGGATAGTCTTCTTGCTGTTATAGGTAGCAATGTAACTACCTTGAAATCTGATGAAATAGTCTCATCCTTGTTGTCAAAGGAGACGAGAATGAAAAAATATGGAGAGCCAGAATGGAGATGTCTTGTCTGTAAGAAGACAGTATGAGAATGAAAATAGAAATAAGTCCTCAAGTGGGAGATCTAAATTTAGAGGGATATCTATATCTCTAGGAAAATATGTAAAGATATACGGGAAATGTGGAAAAGAAGGGCACTATAAAGAGGATATTGGATCTAAAACTCCTAAGAAAGAAAAGAGATTTGATGATGCTCCTTCTATAGAGGCGAAAACCACTTAAGATGAAGGTGGGGATGTTTACTTGCCTTCTTCTTTAAGTACACATGTATATTATGAGACATGGTTGATTGAATTAGGTGCATCCTTTCACATGAATCCACATAGGGAGTGGTTATGTGAGTATGCGAAATATGATGGTGGTGATATCATCCTAGGTGACGACAAGAACAACAAAATTGTAATACATTAAAAATTCAAGCTAATGATACAAGGTGTAAGGATTAGAACACTTCATGGTGTTATGTGCATTCTAGGATTGACCAGTAATCTAATTTTTGTAACAAATATGGATGATGTAGTTGTAAAAATAGTGTTTTATAAAGGTACCTGTAAGATGGTTTGAGGAGCACTAGTATTAAAGAGTGGAGTTCAGAATGAAACTCTATACAAGTTCTTGTGAAGTATTGTTATTGATGAGTGAAACACAATTGTGGTTCCTGAAAGTGGAGTAGAAATCTTCTAGTGTATAGTGAAAATACTATGGTGTGGCATAAAATACTAGGATACATTCGAGAGAAGGGCTTTTGAATACTACATGGTATTGGTATGGTAGAAGGTATGTATAATCTATCTTTGGATTTTGATTTTTGTGAACATTTTGTATATGGGAAGTAGAATAAGGTGAGTTTCTCCTCTCATGATAAGAGGGAAAAATGGATATTAGAGATTGTGCACAGTGATGTGTTTAGACCTCTTTCGGTTCCATTGTTGGGTAAATTTGTGTATTATGTACCATTTCTATATGAATTCTCAAGGAATACATGGATAGATTTCCTCAAGAATAAATATCAAGTCTTTGATAGGTTTAAATAATTTATTTTTTTGGTGGAAAATCATATGGAGAAGAATAATAAAGTGTTGATGACAGGTAATGGTGAAGAATTTTGCAATAAGGAATTTGAATATTTTTGTAAGAAGTTTGGTATAGCATGGAAAAAGACTACTCCATGCACACCTCATCAAAATGGAGTTGCACAAAGAATGAACAAGACGTTCATGGAAAATGAAAGAATCATGCTCAGTTTCCCTGGATTAAGGCAGGAATTATGGGTAGATGCAAGCAGTATTGCATGTTATCTATTTGATTGATCACTTTCATCATCACTGGAGGATAATACTTCACATAAGGTATGGACTTGTAAGAAACCATCTCTCTCATATATTTTTTTATTTGGGTGTGATGCATATGTACATGTTCTAAAGGAGAGAAGAACCAAGTTGGATAGTAAATATAAAAGGTGCATCTTAATTGGGTATAAGGATGGTTTATAAAGTTATAAGTTTTCAAACCCATAAAAAAGGAACATTGTGTACAATCAAAATGTCACGTTTAAAGAAGTGAAAGATGTCATTAAACATGAATTCCTACAAAAGGAAAAGGAACCAGAGAAGATAGAGTTTGAACAGAAGGAGGAATAATTAGACTCTATAGAATAATAGGAATCAAAAGAGGATGAGCCATACACTCCAATTTTGAGAAGATCAATTCAAGAGAGAATGAAGCTAGAGGTGTATAGTCCATATACTTTTTGTTCATACTTTTCTTAATCTATTACTAATGATGATACCAGAACTGTCAGGGAGGTAATTGATTTAGAGGATGGAAAAATTTGGAAGAAAGCCATAGTTGAAGAAATGGAAACTTTAGACAAAAAAGAGGGTTTGGATTTGGTGGAGTTGTCAGCTGGAAGGAAAGTCATTAGTAGAAAATGGGTGTTGAAGAAGAAGATGAATATAGAAGGAAAAGTGGATAAATACAAAGCTCAGTTAGTAAAGAAAACTTGTTATGTAACAAACCATAAAAACAGAAGAAACAATAGATCAACGACTTGAAATAATCCTCTTCAAGGAGAAAAGCTCATTTTACATCACATAAATAAACAATTATTGGATGATTCAAATGAAAATACCTCCTTGGTATAAAGGGTCAAGATATAATTAGGGCCTGCATAACAATAATAATGTAAATGCTCAACAATAACAATAGTGGGCTTCTATGGGGTATAATAATAAAAATATGGGGGCTACACTAGCATTATAGGGACATAATATGCGATCTACACTAGTATTATAAGGACCTAACATTCCTTTCTCGTTAAATTTTTTTTTGTCCTGAATACTTGAGTAGTTCCAGATGCTTTTGTATGAAATTATCATCCTCCCATGTGGAATCTTCAACAGGTAAGTTTTCCAACTTTATGAGATACTCTAAAACTGATCGATTTTGTAGTTGTTGGATTCTTGTTTTTGTGATTGCTTCAGGATCCAATGTGATTTTTCCTTCCTCGTCAAGTTTTGGAAATATAGTTTGAAATGGGAGCTTGTCACATATTACCTTATTTTAATATGAAACATGGAAAAATTGATGTACGCGGAAAGATGCAGCTAGCCCCAAATATTTTGCAACACCTTACATGGGCCATAGTAATTGGGTGATAATTTATTATACTTGTTATCTTTCTTGAGAGACATATGTTTGTATCATTGTAGTTGTAAAAATACCCAATCACCCACATCAAAACTTCTTGTAGTGTGATTTTGATCTTCCATTGTTTCCTTGGGATTTGCGCTACAATTCAGTTATCCTTTAAAAGTTGGATACCTTGTTTTTTATGCTCGATGTGATATTCCACTACTTGAACCTTATAATTGTCTCTAAAAGACAATGTGATTGATGGTGGATTATATCCATAAAGTGACATAAATGGGGTATTTTTTGTTGCAATATGGAAGTGTTATACTACCATTCTACCAGAAGTAACCACTTCACCCATTGTGTTTGTTTATCTGATACAGAGAAATGAAGATATTATTCCAAAAATTTGTTCACTATCTCATTTTACCCATCACATTGAGGATGATAAGGTGAACTATCATCTAACCGAGTACCAAGGAAAGAAAATATTTTTTTCCAAAAAATTCCAATGAAAATGGGATCTTTCTCTCTTTCAATAATATTTGGGTTTCCATGTAGCTTTTGAACTATTTCTACAAAAGTAGTAGAACTTTTTCTAGATTTGAAAGGATGAGATAGTGCACAAAAGTGTGCATACTTGTTAAGTCTATAAATAACCACCATGATGACACTCTTTCCTTTGGAATTAGGTATAATTGCGATAAAATCCATTTAGACCTCCTTCCAACGCTAACTTCGAATGGATAATGGTTTTAAAAGACACGAGGTATTAATTATCTCCACTTTATTTTGTTTGCAAAAAAAAAATTCTTCCAAAAACTTCCCAATATCATATTTAAGGAAATCCCAAAAAAAATCCTTCTTGAACCTGTGCTAAATTTTTAAAAATATTGAGTTCCCTACTATAGGAGAGGTGTGCACATCCATAATAACATTTTCTTTGAGTTGGGATTTATTACATAAATATAAATCATCTGTATACCATAGTGAATATATTTTCCAAATAAATGTATCATATGCACAGGGATCTTGTTGTAACTTTTGAATGAGTGTCCAAACCTCTTTGTCATTCTTCCATTCATCCCTTGCCTTAATTATCCAATCAGGTTGGATAATAGAAATGGAACAGAGCAATGCTTCCACATCTTCATCCATTCTTGAGAGTGCATCTGAAAAACATTTTGTTTCCATTTTTTCTAGATGATTTCAAAGTCATAACTCAACATCTTTGTGATTTATTTTTGTTTCTCTTCTGAAGATAATATTTGTTCCAAAAATTATTTAAGAATATAATGATCTATTTTTACCTTGAAGTGTCTTCCCATTAGGTAAGGGAATAATTTATTTAGAGCATGTAGTATTTTCAACATTTCCTTCTCATAAATAGGTTTGTGTAAATAATTTCCCTTGATTGTACAAATTTCAAAAGAAATAGGTATCCCTTCTTGCATTAAGACAACACCAATGTCATTTCCTCGAGAATCACATTCCACAATAAAATATTTTTTGAATGTTGGTGTAGTTAAGACCATAGATCGACACATTGCCTCTTTAAGATGTTCAAAGGTCTTAGCTTCTTCTAAAGACCAAAAAATGCATCTTTCTTCAGTAACATTGTTATTGGTGCTCCTATTTTCCAATATTTCAATAATAACCTATTAAACCGATAAATCCTCAAATATTCTTTAATTTTGTGGGGATTTTCCATTCCTTTATGGCTTTAATTTTCTTAGGGTCTGTTGGCCCTCAATGTTGGTAATTTTTTCATATCCTAAATCCATATATTTACCACCATATTTCATCCTACTTCACCCATATATGCCTCATTTTAGTCTTATTTTTCATATTCACTTGACTAAATTAATTTTTTCAATTTTTGGAAAATTTTGTAAAAAATGGGTTTTAAGAGTAATTTTGGAATGCATTAAAAATTCCCGTAATAGATCCATTGAAGTCATATGTGCAAGACACTTGGGCAAGATCTAAGCATATATTTGGAAATATTGGGAACCACAAATGGAGAAACACCTATTGGTTCAGACAAAAAAAGAAAAAACATGCATGGTCAACGCTACTCAAACTTGAGGTGCCATTCAGGAATCGCTCATAAAAAGGGGCAGGTTTATTATTTTGTGGGATTTTTCCTGATTTTGAGAACTAGAATGGATGATTTTGACCTGTATGGATGGATTAGGATTGATAATGTTGTTAGAGCCATTATAGAAAAGTTTGTTTATGATTTTCCTATTTAAACAAATTTTTATGGAACATTGAGATATGTAGAATGTATGTAATTTTGTATTGAGTCTATTGGAAACCTCGAGATAATTTGAAGAACCAGTTCTACTATTCTATTTTTTTTTCATGGTGTGGATGCTTTATTAAATTTTTTTTAGTTGAAGAGTTCTTCAAGTGTACAAGGAAAGGGTGGAGGACCCCCATACTAGGCTAAGTACACTTTGGTTAAATTAGCATAGTTTTGATTCATTAGTTCTTGTTTCAGATTTATGATGCAGTTATTTAGATGTGTTATGATTTTTTTATGATTACTGGATGATTTTTTTTAAATATAATTTGCATACGAAAGGATAACCAAGGATTTAAGTTAAATTCTCTTTCTATCAAGTTATGAATAATAACTAAAAATCATTCTTTTGCATTTCTTCAATTGTTTCATGAATTCTAGTTTATGATTTGATGCAATGGTAATGATGTTGGAGTAGAAATATGAAGAAGGAAAACCAGGACCTCCTAAGTTAGGATCCTCTTCTCTTGCTTTCTACACATTATAAACTGCTGCTCTTTAGTTTCCTTTCTTGAATTTTTTATTGAATTTCTAGTTTAAATGTAATGGTAATGTTTTTGGAGTAGAACTATGAAGAAGGACAACTAGGACCTTCTAAGTTAGGAGCCTCTTATCTTTATTTCTACACATAACAAACTATTGCTCTTTAGTCTCTCTTCTTGAGGACAGTACTGTGGGGAAGGACAACCAGGACCTCCTAAGTTAGGAGCCTCTTCCTTCACTTGCTGCATCTTGAATCAGGAACTTTTTAGTTAGATCTTATATTTGTAATATACATTTCCATTATTTTCATCTAAAAAATTAGTTCCTACACTAGTTTAATCTAAAATTCCATATACTTTGGTTTGCTTCTAAGTCTACAAACCCGGATTGACAAGTAAAAACTTGCGTTAGTTTACTTAGTAAATTTACCCAACATTTTTGGCGTCATTGTCAGGGAAGCATGCTTAGATAGAGCTAGTTAGGAAGATTGTTTATAAAATATATAAAAGATAAAAAAACAACAACAACAACAACAAAATAAAAATAAAAAACACTTTTCATTATGGGTATTCATGCTTAGACATAGAAATTAGAAAGGTATATCGCCAAAACAAAACCGCCAACAAAAAAAAAACTAAAACTAAATAACTGCAAAATCCATTTGCAAAACAATATCTACAAAACATGATGTTAAAGAAGTCATTTAGAGAAGGAAGGTATGTCACCACAAGGATATTCTTAAATCATTGTCCACAATTTAGAATGGTCACTAGGGATGAATCTTTATTTCAAAAGATACAAGAGGAAAAAAGCATCCATGAAGAGGATCCACAAGAAGAGAATCTAGAAATTTATTCTACTTATCTTTGTAATGAGATCAATTAGTTATGGATCACATGAAATGAATTTCAAACAATAGAGATAAAAATTGAAGAATATCTATTATATGATCCCTTGTGCATTCATGATTTTGAACAAGTTACACAAGAAAAACTTTGTGATATGACAATTAAGGAAAGCCAAGAAAACAAATATCATTTCAAAACTTGGTTGCAACTAGTCATCAGGCCACAACACCACTCCATTTTTCAACATTAATTATCATCAAATATTTATGATCAAATAATTTTTCATGTCTAAAAATTCATTAAAATATATTTTTCAAACTTGGATGTGAGTTTACTTATGATCTTGTTACGCAAATGGATGCATTGGAAATTCTCTTATACTTGAGAGAATGACTAATTTTTATATAATAGAGTAGGTTAGAATAGAATAAAATAAATAAATGGGTGGAATGAGTTGACAATAAAACTTTTGGTTTAAACTCTCGTGATAAAATCTTCACATCATTGTTCAATACTCATTTGAAAGGATTTCATGAAAAAATGCAGGAAGGAAAATATTATTTTGGGTGACCATATAGGATCATTTTTAAAAGCACATGTTTAAACAAGGTATCTCTTGAAATCTAGTTTTTAAATCCATTTTGAATTTTTCAATTTGGATCACAAATCAAAAAAATATGATAAAAATAAATACTAGGTCTCAAGTGAAATTTTTGAGGATAGAGTTAGTACTAGGGAGAATTTTAAGGATGGAAATTTATCTTAAAATTTAGAAACCTTGGCGAATCTTACGAGGCCCTAATATGAAAATTGTAAAAATTTTAGTGATATTTTTGTAAAAATATCAAAATTTATAATGATTTTATATAGTCCCTATAATATTCTGGTGATTTTTAGGATAACATAATTTTATACTATAAAATTTGGGTGAATCACTTTTAGAAAAAAATGGAAATTCAAGAATCCGTTTTTTGGAAAAACCATGGAAAATTAGCCCACTTGCGAATATTAGCCCCTAAACTTTTCCATGTTTAGTACAACAATGGTTCGAGGATTCTAATGGAAACATGTTTACATGATATTCATAGGAAATATATCCCTTTGAATCTAGGTTCGAAATTGATTTGAATCACCTCAATCCAACATCATATGAAAAATCAATGTTCAAAATATTAGCTTCTTGTTGAAACATTTGCATGGTGACAATTCTAGGTATTCATAGTTCATTGACATATTTCACATACTAAACCATATTATTTTCAAAACATGTTTCCAAGAGAGATATATATTGAAGTCTAGTTTATGACACAATTTTAATCATCTCATTTGAAGGCCAGGTGAAAAAATTATTCCACATTTAGTGATTGCATGTCTTAAAATTAGCATAGTCAAACTCTTCCTCCTAGGTCTGTTCATCACCAATTTTATGATATCAAAACTAATTATTTTAAAAACATGTTTCTACTAGATAGAAAAGAATGAATCTACTTTGATATCTAAGTGGAATCACATCGATCTGATCTTTAACGAAAAGGTTACACTCCAAATAGTAATTGTTGGTCTAGTCAAACATTCATAAGAAGCTCTATCAAACATGATACTTCTCATAATTTTTAGCATATAATTTTAAACCATTTAAAAAAATTATTTATACTGGAGCTATCCATATAAATTCACTTAATCTTGACTTTGTAATCAAGCTAATTGGACATAAAACAAATATTTTGTGAACAAAATACCGCTAAGAGGTATAGGTTGGCCACCATTCCTCAACGGGTAAACAAATGCATTTTCTTTGTATATCATCTTTACACTTATTTTCAAGCATTGCTTATAATTATTTTACATATTTATTGGAAGAAGAGAGACTTTACACCTCTCTTCCTCCATCATCTAATATTTTACTGCAGTCAAATGCTATGTTTTTGTAGGTCATAAGAAGATTTAAGAGGAGAACTCCATGGACAAAGGACTTTTCAAAGTCAATTTTTAAAAAATTCATATTTCAGAATATGAATACAAATTTTCAAGTCAAAGAAAAGTGAAAATTCACCTGATGTTCAGTTCATCCAATGAAACTCAAACTCTTGAATCTTGTCTTTAGTTACTGACCAAAAACACCAACCACCCTACAATATGATCGAGATCGAGGCAAAAGACATGAAGCTAGTAATCAGAATAAGAAGTCAAGTTTTGTACCATGTCAATGGAGCAACAAAGCTATAGGCTTGTTGACTTAATTGTGAAATACACAAGAGGTATTTGTAATAATAATATATTATATATAAAAAATATAAGAGGTGATAAAATGTTACAATGAGGCCCTTCTTGTATACCTACGCAGGTGGCCTTTCATGAATGGGCATGTCTTTTAGACATGCTCTTTCACTAACTTAATGAATACTTACATAATCTTTATTTGACTACTAATAATTATATTTATTCTATTTATACTATTTGTTATGAATTATATTCATAACATTTCCCTTTCCTTCAAAAGCTTTGTCCTCAAAGCTATATTCTAATTATTTATTCTAATGACTAAGGATGAAATGCCTTAGACTGTAAACGAATTTTGTATATAATTGAAATATGTGTTATTTGGATTTCAGTGTATCTGTGTCAGAATGTGGTTTATTTACAATTTAATTTTATGTTATGACTTCATGATCGACCATCGATCACTGTAAGGATCGATGGCGATCCAATAAGATATATTGTCGTAGCATGAGTTTTGTTACAGAGTATGGCGGATTTAAACCTATGTTGGAGCCTTGCGATTTGGAAACTACGTTCATATTGAACCTCGAGACGAAAGCGCAGTGGAAGCAGGCGAAATTATGTGTTTGGAATAGTGTAGGTGGCTTTTGAAGACCATGAATGGTTTTCGCGTAGCCTTGGGATGGTAAGTAGTTTCATTGCAATCGAATGCAATCGTATCAGATCACGACACATCATGGATGCGAAACTGCCAGTTTCACGTGAATTTGGAGTGATAAAGTTCGGGGGCTATTTCTACGCTATAGTTGTCTGATCATGATCGTCAGAGATCCAACGGTGATCATGTCGGTAGCTGCGTGGAGTTTAATCAAAAGGTGTGGAGCCCTCAGCGTTATTTCATATAACGTTTAAGTGATTTACGTGGTGCGACAACCGTTTGATCTTAGATCGATGGTTATCGCGAATAGAAGATGCTCGGGGTTTAAAACATTAATGGATCTGATATATTATAAATTTTGGTTGAATCCTTTTTAAGTTCCAGGCTTAAGCGCATAAAGGTGGGACCAACGGTTGTTGGTTAAAGACATTTTAATCTTTGTTTTTTATTTATCGAATGTATCAGATTTTTTAATCTTGCAGCTTTTCTACGCATTTGGAGAAAGGGTTGCAAGTTCATGTGGATAACATGAAAGTTAACCTACCGTATAGAAGGTTGGATTTTCATCAACTGGTATCAGAGCAGGGAAAGGATTTCCTGCGAAGAAGGAGTTTGCATACAAAGAAAGAAGAGGTACAGTTTTGTTGAAGTTTTGTAAAGCTTGTGGTTTTTATATTTTGTGAAGGTAGCAGTAGAGGAAGGTGAGAATATTGTAGCAGCCTAGAGAAGGAGTGCTCAAATGGTTCCACAGGAGTGAACTAGAGAGATGCCGAAAGACTAAGCTTAGAGGAGAGAAGCTTGGTGAGGTATCTGGTAGCAGTGAGGACTTGCTATTGCAGAGGTTTTGTTGCAGCTCACAAAGGACAATTCCATAGAGGATGTGGGTAGAATTGTTCAAGAATGTTGTTACAGGAAGATCACAAAGGGAAATTCCATAGAGGATGTGGGAAGAATTGCTGACAAATGTAGAAGACATATGACCAGGAGGTCATAAAATTTTTGTGCCTCAGGAGTCTGATGCAAAGGCATCTGAGAAAACTCTCATTAAAATTAGAATCCAAAGCTGTAGAGAGAAAAATGTGGACAGACATTGTAAATCGGGGCAAAAATTGGTTAAAACAGAGCTAAATTGCTGGAGCTATTTAATTGTAATTATCCGTCATTTATGTATAACGAGAGATTTAGGGTTTGTTTGAGAAATTGAGGGAGAAAACCGTGGATCTTAGATGATCAACGCTCTTGTAAAATATATAAAATAAATTCTGTGATGTGTGGAGTGGTGAGTGAACACAATGTAGTGGCATGAGAAATTCTGACTAAGGCTGAAATGACTTAGACTGTAAACGAATTTTGTATATAATTGAAATATGTGTTATTTGGATTTCGGTGTATCTGTGTGTCAGAATGTGGTTTATTTAAAGTTAAATTTTATGTTATGACTTCATGATCGATCATCAATCACTGTAATGATCGATGGAAATCCAATAAGATATAATGTTGTAGCGTGAGTTTTGTTACAGAGTATGGCGGATTTAAACCTACGATGGAGCCTTGCGATTTGGAAACTACATTCATATTGAACCTCGAGACGAAGGCACAGTGGAAGCAGGAGAAATTATGTGTTTGGAATAGTGTAGGTGATTTTTGAAAACCATGAATGGTTTTCACGCAGCCTTGGGACGGTAAGTAGTTTCATTGCAATCGAACGCGATTGTATGGGATCACGACACGTCATGGAGGCAAAACCGCCAGTTTCGCGTGAATTTGGAGTGATAAAGTTCAGGGGCTATTTCTACGCAATAGTCGTCCGATCATGATCGTCGGAGATCCAACGGTGATCACGTCGGTAGCTGCGTGGAGTTTAATCAAAATGTGTGGAGCCCTTAGCGTTATTTCATATAACGTTTAAGTGATTTATGTGGAGCGACAATCGTCTGATCTTAGATCGACGGTTATCGCTAATAGAAGATGCTCGAGGTTTAAAAAGTTAATGGATCCGATATATTATAAATTTTGGTTGAATCCTTTTTAAGTTTCGGGTTTAAGCGCGTAAAGGTGGGACCAACGGTTGTTGGTTAAAGACTATTGTAGTAACTGTTTTTTATGTTTCTTTGCTTCCGATACATTCCGATGTTAAGGGTTTAAAAAGAGGCCAACATGTATTGTTCAAAGGTTATGGAATTCGATGGTT
This sequence comes from Pinus albicaulis, assembly GCA_034641835.2. Lineage (NCBI taxonomy): Eukaryota > Viridiplantae > Streptophyta > Pinopsida > Pinales > Pinaceae > Pinus > Pinus albicaulis. Next base: position 1,249,682,121 of record CM076579.1, on the reverse strand, counting down.
TTATTTGCTTCCGATATATGTATATACACGTGGGCCCATAACCCACGGGTCCTAGGAATGAAGTATCGAGGTTATGAATCTGCAACTTTGATACAGATTTTGAAGGTTGTAGGTTCATATTGATAAAATGAAAGATAATCTACCCTATAGTAGATTTAGCTTTTCATCAAGTTGCTATGCATGATGAATGATTTCTCATTTCTTCCTCATTTAAGGTATACAATCCTAAAATTGATTTCTGTATATCCTTAAAATTATCAACTGGATTCTTCTGATTTTTGGACAACAAAGATGTATCATTAAACCCAGAAATTTTCAAGATAAACCAATTTTGTTAATTCCAAAAAAATGATGCATTATTACCTAAAACCATTTTTCTTATATATTGAAATCCGTTCATTGCATTGATTTGATTTTTGGATTGGAGAATCATTATTATAGTATAAATTTGCTTACAAAAATTCAGCAAAAACTGGTTTGTGATGAAGTTTGTATTTGCTTGTATCAAAATTTGTTGCAACTTCATATACATACAGTTGAAAGTATACATGAAAATTATTTTAAGGAAGCATTTGAGGAAGAAGCCTTCTCTTCCATCAATATGATGTGTTGGGGTGAGCATTTTTATTATTGTATTACAACTTGGTTAATACTGAGGCATTGGGCAGCATGAGAACAAGCAACATGTTAATTTTGGGGGAGATGTTGGGCTACTAATTTGTATTATTTTTATAACTTTTTAACATCCATTTTTAATGTTCTTTTATCACATTATTTATCATAATTTATTATATAGTTCCATTTCATAATTATTTATGCTCTTTTGGATAAATAATACTTGTTCTCCTTTATTTTAATAAATTAATGATTATTATGCATGATTTTCCAATGAAGGTTTATTAATGAATTCGTTATAACATCACTCACTATTTTAGCCTCCAAGAAATCTTTCAGATTGCATATTTGATCTGATAATTAAATATTCCAACTCAGAAATTCGCTGGAATAACAAGAGACGGTTTTGCGTTTAAAATTTTGGGCAAATGAAGAAGAATATTGAAAATATGAAACATAGGTTTTGTGCAAAATAGACCCAGTTAGTTCTAATTTAATAAATTTTTCAAAATTAGGTCTTCAATGAGAGAAATTCAGGGTTCTTCGAAAGACAAATTTGCAGATTTTTTCTTGTGGCCGTTTTCCAAAATTGCCCCAGTTATAATTGCCAGATTCGACTTGTGCCAGCTGAATCATGATGGAAAGATCTTTCAGATCCCATCTTTCTTATTGAGATTTTATAATTATTTTATCTCCCCTTTGTTGTTTGTATATTTAAAAGGGCACAAATCAGAGAGAAGGGGGGAGAATAGAACGATAGGAGATAACGCATAGAGGGTTGGTTGTGCAGGGAATGGAGAATTGTAATAGAACATTTCATTGAGTTAATGCAAGTTATCTTCGTGTTACTCTTCTAAGTTTGTAAGTACATTGCAACCTTGATCAGAGATTTGGGCCCACTCTCCTGATCAAGTGCAACATTCTTTCTGTACATTGTTAATTATGTTTTCTGTTTTTCATATTTCATAATTATCGTAACAGTAGATCTATTTTCTAGTATAATTATTGTTGTGAATGCATTGCAAGCTTTACAATTTATTACTTCCATTCTTTTATTTTTGTTACAGTGATTTTTTATTTGTTTAAATTATCGAATCCACAATTGATATCAGAATTGTGCTATTGTATCTGCATATACTGTGTGCATTATCCTTGCAATAACCAATGCACTCGGATTGATAATTAATGTGGGAAAGTGTTTGAATATTCATTCAGACTTGGACACCAACACATGTCTACTAGACTCCCTATGCTGCTAACATCTGCATCTATGCACTCTGCACTACTGCCAACTCTGATTTTCTCTCCAGTATCTGACACTTGTCACTCTGATTTCTATCCTCCTAACACCTGACTGCATAAATCTAACTGATCCTTCCTGCTACTATTTTATTGTGGGTTCCTTGTAGCCAGGTTCGATCCATGAGACATACCATCTCAATGGACCCTGCCCAAATTTCTTCTTGGGATCAATTATGCGCATCACCCCACCTCACACCTTGAGATATAGCTGTATGTACTCCCTCTGCCCATATTGCTCAAAATTCCCCCCTCCTTGAGGTCTCTGCTTGAGTGGAATCTTCCACTCAGTCTCCTCTCTGCTTCTCCAATTTTGGTTGCTCCACAACCTTTTGAGACTGCTTCTGAGGTTGCATGTTGAGAGATAATTGCTCCCTCTTAACCACCAAGTCATTAACCACTACTTTGCTCCTCAAAGCATTACATGCATTCTCAACCTCAAGAGCATATAGGTTCTTGAATCTTGAACTGATCTCCTTCACCTATCCCGTGGCTATGTGTTTAAGGAAAAGTTGTCCCTTTCTAAACATCACCTCATAACCACGGTCTTCCAATACCATTACAGACACGAGATTCTTCCTTAGGCCTAAAACATACAAAGCATCTGCTAGTCTGAGAGGGGAGCCAGACTCCCTCTGAAAGGTAATTGTACCTATGTCAGTCGCTTAATACCTCCCGTCATCTCCAAACTCTATGTTCTGTTGGAGGTCGTTATCCTCCAAGTCACTGAAGAGATTTCTATTCCCCATCATATAGAACGACGAACCACTGTCTAGATACCAAATGCATCTCATTACAGTGTTGTCCATGCATGCAATGAGAGTAAAATCAAGCTCGAACTGTGAAGCCAATGCTTCACCCCTTATAACTGCAGGCTCCTTCTTGCTTGCCTTCTTCTGTGGACAATTTGAGGCATAGTGCCCATGCTCATGATAGTGAAAACACCTGATCTTGGACAAGTCTCTCTTGCCATTAGGGGAATTTTGAGGTCTAAAATGGGCCTCATAAGGAAAATGTAAAATTTAAATTCACTTTGTGAGAACCAATCTAACGGTGACAAAACTGAATTCGGACCCCTAAGGAGAGTTGGTTTGCTACAATCACTCTGTCAGCATTTCCTTTAGTTTACCCCCACGTGGCTCTTTGTTTTAATTTTTAATTTATTTATCAATTTCAAAGAATTTGATAAATAAACATTCACAACTTTTGAAAATTAAATTATGTCTCCCGGCTATATATATTATCTCTGGACCTTAGGACTAAGGTTATAACCCTTCGCACTTCACATTAAATCCAACGCTCTGTTTTAAACGAATAACTATATAATAAACCTTGGCTCCGGGTCCCACCTCTACGACCAATCACCCAATCAAACGCATGCACCGTACCTAATTATCCTTCGTGCATCTCAGTCAAACGACCACCGTCTGATGACTCCCTTCCAGATCGATGGCGCTCAACAATATCGCATGGCCTCCTTGTACGAAATTTAACGTGCGATGGCACTCGGAAAAGTATTTTTCGCAGTCCCACCATATGCTACGTGTCCACCATTCAATGGAATCGCTCTAATTATGGGAATACCACTCAACGCGCAAAAGCGGTACGATATGGGAAATCCAATACCACAAATCTGCTCGCGGCTTTGGATAGGGTTAACCACGGTTCAAGTCGGGTTACGCCGCCCTTTTAACTACTGACCCAGGTCTAACCTTGGGTAAGATTTTCAACTAACAGGAAAACTATTGTAATTCTCTTCCGGCGGGATTTCACTTCCACCAACAGAGTTGACGAACAAATTTAGGGAACAGTAGATAGAGGGGTCACGCAGCCTGTGGGACCATTTGATTCGACAATTTTTTTATATATACGGAGTTCAATCGCTTCACAGTTAAAAAAAAATCTTCACAATTATCAATTCAGACAGTTTGGAAATCAACAGGACTTGAAGTCTATTTTACCGGAAGCAATTTCTCAATACACAGAGTTTTATTGCAGAAATCTCTCCTTTCCTCCTCCTCCCCTAATACATCCGAGGGATTACATTTATATACATAAACATTTTTTTGTTCGGTTCCTCTGCGAGGACCGTTTAGGAAAACCAAAAGCCTAATTACAATTATTCAATTAACTGAAACAAGACAGATAGATCGAATCCAAACCTATTCAACTTCTATGGACTCTAACTAGTCTAAATGAAACAGTCAGCTGAGGTATTGACACCTAGCTATTACAATTCGATGAATTCGAACTCCCCTAGCCACAACATGTGGACAAAACCTCCTACATTGCTGGCTAGTGTCTAATTCCCCTGCATCAAACTCCCAAGGGAAATTTTCTTCATGGGCTCCTGTCCATGAGCTCTTCCACTGATCTGCCTATCTTCTGCAACATTCCTTCAGTCATCCAAGTGGCATCTTCCTCTGGCTTATCCTTCCATTTGGTTAAGTACTGAAAGTACTCTTGTCCTCTGGTCTTCCTAAATACTCTTTTGTCCAATATCTTCTCTGGTTGCAATGGTTGCGCTGGAGGTAGTTGTTCTTTCCACTCAATCTGTTCCTTGTCTGCTGATCTTTCTTCTTCACCATCATCTTCATACTTGTACAAATCTGCAACATTAAAAATGGGAGATATTCCAACATTAGGAGGTAATTCAATCTCATAAACATTTGCATAAAACTTTCCAAGTATCTTGCATGGCCCAATATTTTTGAACTTCAGTTTATTATACTGCTTCTTTGGGAATCTCTCCTTTCTCAAGTGTGCCAAATACTGATCTCCTACTTCAAAATGAACTTCTTTTCTGCTCAATTCTACTCTACTTTTGTATTTGATGCTTCTGCCTTGTAGTTGTTGTTTCACTTGTTCATGTATGGCCTGGATCTCTGAAGCAAATTCCTCACCATCAACACTTCTCAGCTCTGCCTTTCCCAGATTTCTCAACTCTGATATTCCTCTGGGGTGCATTCCATAAAAAATATGAAATGGACTCTACCTTGTGCTCCTTTTTGGTGAGTCATTATATGCATATTCTGCTTGGGGAAAAATATGGTCCCACTGCTTTGGATGCTCTCCTGCAAGACTTCTCAACAAATCTCCCAGAATCCTATTCACCACCTCAGTTTGTCCATCAGTCTGGGGATGATAAGCTGAGATGAAACTCAGTTTGGTACCAAGTTTCTTCCACAATGTCCTCCAAAAATGACCCACAAATCTGGTGTCTCTTTCTGAAACAATACTCTTGGGCAACCCATGCAATCTAACAACTTCTTTTAAAAACAAGTTAGCAACATGGGTGGCATCACTAGTTTTATAGCATGGAATAAAAAGTGCCATTTTGGAGAATCTGTCCACTACAAAAAAGACTGCATCATCCCCTCTCTGAGTCTTGGGCAATCCTAGAACAAAATCCATACTCACCATGTCCCAAGGCCTGTCTGGAATAGGCAAGGGAGTGTACAATCCTGCATTCTGGCTCCTTCCTTTAGCATATTGACAGATTTTTCAATTCTTCACAAACTTGTCCACTTCTGTTCTCATCCTGGGCCAGTAATAGAAATGACTCAGCTGCTCATAAGTTTTATCAGTACCAAAGTGTCCAGCAAGTCCACCACTATGCTTCTCTTTGATCAAGTTTTCTCTCATGGAACATCTTGGTACACACAGTTGGCTTCTTCTGAATAACAAGTCCTCCTGCAAGAAATAATCTAGCCACTGGCTTCTATCTGTTAAAACAGGGTTACTACATGCCTCAAATGCTTCCTTAAAATATGGATCTGTTTTATACAATTCCTTGAGAAAATCAAATCCTACAACTTCAAAATTAGTTTCTTGAACCAGCATGTGCCTACTACTCACAGCATCAACTACTTTATTGGATTGGCCACTTATATGTTTCAAAACAAAATTAAAACCTTGAAGATACTCAACCCATTAGGCATGCTTATGTTTCAGCTTGGGCTGTTGTACAATATACTGCAAAGCATGATTGTCAGAATACAATACAAATTCCCTGGACATCAAATAATGTCTCCACTTTTTCAGCACTTGAACAATTGCATAGAACTCCTTCTCATAAGAGGAGTACTTTCTTCTGGTGTCATTTAGCTTTTCACTGTAATAGGCTACATGCCTATCATTTTGACTCAACACAGCTCCAATGGCCTCTCCACTGGCATCACACTTTACTTGAAATGGTTTAGTAAAATCAGGCAGAATCAAAACAGGCTTCTTCGTTATCTTTTGCTTCAAAAATTTAAAGTTTCTTTCTACTTCAGCAGTCCACTTAAATGGTTGTTTGCTCTTATTTATTGTCTCAATGATGGGTGCATTAATCTTACTGAAGTTTCTTATAAACTTCCTGTAAAAACTGCAAAGTCCATGGAAACTTCTTACCTCAAAAACATTCCTGGGTGAAGGCCACTCCACAATTGCCTTAACCTTTTCTGGGTCCATCTTCAATCCTTCTGCAGAAAAAAAAAACCCAAATACACCAACTCTTCTTTCATGAATGATAATTTCTTCAAATTTATCAGCAGTTTCTCTTGGTGCAGCTTCTTCAAGACATGATTAAGATGCCTTAAATGTTCTTCTTTAGTTCTGCTGAAAACTAATATATCATCCAAATATACTATCACAAATTTACCAATGAATTCCTTCAATACTTCATTCATAAGTCTCATAAAAGTGCTAGGTGCATTTGAAAACCCAAAAGGCATTACCATCCATTCATATAGTACTTCATTTGTTTTAAAGGCAATTTTCCACTCATCACCCTCTCTTATTCTAATCTGATGGTATCCACTTTTTAAATCTATCTTTGAAAAATATTTAGCACCACTCAAACAATCCATTAAATCCTCAATTCTGGGCAAAGGGAATCTGTACCTGATTGTGATCTTATTGATTGCTCTGGAATCGGTACACATCCTCCAACCTCCATCTTTCTTTGGGCTCAATACTGCTGGTACTGCACATGGACTCAAACTTTCTCTGATCAGTCCCTTGTCCACCAATTCCTATACTTGTCTCCTGATTTCCTCATTTTCCTTAGGAGCCATTTTGTAGGCTCCCTTATTCGGCAGATTGGAACCAAGGATAAAATCTATCTGATGGCTGATCTTTCTCACAGGTGGCAACTCATCAGGTAAATCATCCATAATAATGTCACAATAATCCTCTAACATCTCTTGGATTTCTACTGGAAAATCAGAAATATTTGTAGAAGTAAGAACTACTTTAGGTTTGCAAACTAAAGAAAAACTTACCTCTTCTTCTTTTATCTGCTGCAGATATTCCTTCCTGCTCAGCAACAAGGTCTTTGGATCAATCACTCTACTGGATGGTTCTCCTTCTTCCATGGGTATAAATGTATGATGTACCCTATCCTTGAAGAACTTGTAAGTGTTCTTCTTGCCATCATGCACTTCTGCTCTGTCAAACTGCCAAGGTCTACCCAGCAGTATATGACACACATCCATGGGCATTACATCACACAGGACCTTATCTTTATATTTTCCCATTTGCAGCTCTATCTCACACTATTCCTTTACAAATAGCTGGTGCCCTTTATGCAACCAGGACACCCTGTAGGGAGTTGGATGTTCCCTCGTCTTCAACTTCAACTTCTCTATTACCTAAGTGGAAACCATATTATCCGTGCTGCCACTATCAATGGCTAACTGGAAGCATATCCCTTGGACCTTGCATATGCTCCTAAACAAAGTCTTCCTTTGTGCAGGCTCAGTGACCTCTTTGGCTTGCTTCAACAAGACCTTATTTACCACCAAGGACTCTCCCCTCTCTAGAAGAATTTCTTCTTCAATTTCTGCCTCTTCTCCAGGTTGGGCATCAACAGCATTTCTTGGACCAGCACCCACATTCTCTGGGCATTCATAGTGCTTATGTCCCACTTGCTGACATCTATAACACCTCAATTCTCTACCTCTGCCTCTGTCTCTGCCTCCTCTTCCTTTTCCTCTCTAAGAACCCCTTCTGCCCCTTGCATCATCCTCTGTAGATGCATTATGAGGTGAGCTACTGTTAGCTCCATCCTTGGGTGCAATCATCTTTCCTCTACCACCCTGACTTCCCTTTCCCTGGAAAGTACCTCTCTTCTTGGCAGACTGTTTGCTTCGAAGTTTCTCCTCTGCTTTCAAGGCCATCTGGTAGGCCTCTTCCACTGTATTAGGAGACAGAAGACCTATCTCATCTTGGATCTCTAGTCTGAGACCATTTACATATTTGGCAGTCTTCTCTGGTGTGTCTTGAAATTATCCAGCTCTTATGCTCACTCTGTAGAATTCCTCTATGTATTCCTTTACTGTCAACAACCTCTGTCTCAGGTTCTACATTTGCTTATACAATGTCAGCTGATAATCACTAGGCAAGAATTTACCTTTTAATTTAGCCATCATTCTGGTCCAGCTTTTGATAGGTTGCTTGCCAACTCTCCTCCTTTCTACTTGCACTCCATCCCACCAAAGTGCAGCATGTCCCTTCAGTTTTGTCACTGCAAACTTGACCTTTTTATCTTCACTTATTTCTTCATAATCGAAGCACTTGTTCATTTCATTAATCCAGTCCACCAGTTCCTCTGGATTCAGTCCCCCTGCATAACTCGACACTTCAATTCTGGGCTTAACTGCAGACCCCAGAACAGTTCTAAGGAACCTCATGTCAAGAGGAATCTCAACACCACTTCCTCTGTTTCAGGTTCACTGATGTCTTTAGGATCTTTGGTCTATCTTTTCTCCACGACATCCACTCTGGCTTCGAAGCTCTGCATTGGCAACAAGTCTCCTTCTTCCAGCACCTCTACCAATTCGGATTTCCATGTCATCTCTCTGCAAAAACAACTCAAAAACAACAGCTCTGATACCACAAATGACGACAACAAAACTGAATTCAGAGCCCTAAGGAGAGTTGGTTTGCTACAATCACTCTGTCAACATTTCCTTTAGTTTACCCCCACATGGCTCTTTGTTTTACTTTTTAATTTATTTATCAATTTTGAAGAATTTGATAAATAAAAATTCATAACTTTTGAAAATTAAATTATGTCTCCCGGCTATATATATTATCTCCGGACCTTAGGACTAAGGTTATAACCCTTCACACTTCACATTAAATCCAACGCTCTGTTTTAAACGAATAACTATATAATAAACCTTGGCTCTGGGTCCCACCTCTACGACCAATCGCCCAATCAAACGCATGCATCATACCTGATTATCCTTCGTGCATCTCAGTCAAACGACCACCGTCCGATGACTCCCTTCTAGATCCACGACACTCAACAATATCGCACGGCCTCCCTATACGAACTTTAACGTGCGATGGCGCTTGGAAAAGCGGTTTTCGCGGTCCCACCGTATGCTACGTGTCCACCATTCAATGGAATCGCTCTAATTCTGGGAATACCACGCAACCCACAAAATCAGTGCGATATGGGCAATCCGCTTGCGGTTTCGGATAGGGTTAACCACGGTTCAAGTCAGGTTATGCTGCCCTTTGAACTCACTGACCCAGGTCTAACCTCGGGTAAGATTTCCAACTAACAACAAAACTATTGTAATTCTCTTCCGGCGAGATTTCACTTCCACCAACAGAGTTGATGAACACATTTAGGGAATAGTAGATAGAGGGGTCATGGAGCCTGTGGGACCATTCGATTCGACAATTTTTTAATATATACGAAGTTCAATCGCTTCATAGTTAAACAAAATTCTTCACAATTATCAATTCAGATAGTTTGGAAATCAATAGGACTTGAAGTCTATTCGACTGAAAGAAATTGCTCAATACACAGAGTTTTATTGCAGAAATCTCTCCTTTCCTCCTCCTTCTCCCCTAATACATTCGAGGGATTACATTTATATACATAAACATTTTTCTGTTCGGTTCCTCTGCGAGGACCGTTTAGGAAAACCAAAAGCCTAATTACAATTATTCAATTAACTGAAACAAGATAGATAGATCGAATCCAAACCTATTTGACTTCTATGGACTCTAACTAGTCTAAATGAAACAGTCAGCTGAGGTATTGACACCTAGCTGTTACAATTCGATGAATTCGAACTCCCCTAGCCACAACATGTGGAAAAAACCTCCTACATTGATGGCTAGTGTCTAATGCCCCTGCATCACAATCACATTTTAGGGGATGACATCATCCTTAATGGTTGAGGTGGCATTGCTTGAGTTAAAGATACTTAGGTGTCACATTCTCAATGGTGGATAAAAACTCATGGTTAACCATGGTAGTGCTCTAAGTACTTTGAAAGTCATAAAGTAAAGTACTCATAATAATTGTTATTTCACATTTTTTGAATGAAATATTATTATTGTCATTTCTTATTTTTTGAAAGAAACAATGCATATCCCTACATAATCTTCATGTATTTACACATTTTTCAATAAATATTATATTTGTATAATTTCATATATTTATTTTTGAATTACATATTCATCTCATTTTATTTAATAGTACAATTTCAAATTAATTATAAGTTAATATCTATACATATATATTATACATATGAAATAAAAATAAATCAAAATGTAACCTTGTAATTTTAGGATAAATCAAATCTACAAATAATATCATTATAATATTAATAGCAATACAAACATATTAAAATTAAAGAAAAAATACATTTTAGTTTTGTAGGATGCAAAAAGGTATATTAGTTTTGTATGTTAAAGAAAAATATATTAGGTTCAACATGATTTGGGAAAAAAATGCTAAATTTAAATATATATAAATCTTATATTATACTTATAATTATAAATTAAATATATTTCAAAACTATTTTTTCTTTAATTTTAAATAAAACACAATTCATTTCATTATGGTTATATTAATATTATATATTAGTATATATAATATTATGAAAAATAATTTAAATGTTATATAATATATATTATATTATTTTTTATAATATATATTATTTCTTATTATGTTACAAATCAAAATCAGGTCAATATGTAATATAAAATTCATACATATATTATAATATATTATTTTTATATGGTATAATAATTATATGTTATTATATAATTTAAACAAGTGTTACATGATAACTATTACCTATAGCTTAATTTAAATATAGAAATGTTGCAATTTGATAAATAAATAGTGGAATTTTGAATATATATATATATATATATAAGTTTTATAAAATATTGTGATTATAACAATAAACCATCACTAAAATGAGGCACTCACCATTATAAAATTGGTTTTCAATAACTAGAGAAATCATTTGATTTATTATATTGTTTTGAAATATAATTAGTAATATATAATCATTATTAGTTATTTAAATGATTCTTAAAAAGATAAATTTTCCACATTATAAATTATTTCTTCAATTTAAATTATCAAGTTATTTCTAAATTATTAATTTATTTATGTTCATATTATATTATCTAATTCTACTGTGACATTTTGTTAAAGATGGAAATTTTAGTAATAAGATTTTATATGGTTATTTAAATTTGATTTAAAAAATAAAATTTGAATATTTTTTAAATTAGAATAAAAAATTATGCAAAGTCGGTAATTTTATTGAGTCAATTATAACATCTTTCAAGAAACTTGAGCATGAAACAAATTGTTAGAACTAAAATTCTTCCATAAAATAGAATTTGAATATTAATAAATAAAATTTGAATATAAATAAATACAATTTGAATATTAATAAATATTATTTTATTTGATAAAATGTTAAATTTTAATTATAAATAATATTTGACTTTCTATATAATTAAAGTTAAATTTTAATTAATAATATTCGATTATATATATAAAATTAAAGTTACATGGTACTAAAAAAATATAATGTTATTTAGCTATATTTATAATGGATAGGTTTTGTTGTGAACATTACTTATGTTTAAAGTGTTTTTGATATTAAAATAAAATTTACAAAAATTTATAATTAGCTAAGAGCTCATATAACTTAGATTAAAAAAAATAGATTAAAAAGCCAAAACTAGAAACATATAGTAGGAAGAGAAGTTTACATCATCATCATAAAAATAAAATCTACAGTAGCTTATCCCTGCAGCTTAGTAAATGATAGTGAAATTATAGAAACATTATGGATATATATTAAAATAATTATTTATTATGTTTTGTAAATGCACTTGTAAAATGTATCTCTGAACTCATGTTTGATAATGGAAATAAAAAACTTATATAGTATTGGTTAAAAACCAAATTCATTGTAGTCAAAATTATACAACATCTAAATTGTTTTGAATTGCAAATCCTAATTCTCCTTGCTCTTACTTAGGTTGCAATATTTGCAAATTACACCTATACATTAAAAATCAATAGGGTGAATTTCTTTCTTCACAGTAGAAATATATTATGACTTTGTGTTCTTTTAAAATTTTAGATTTAACTTTTTATAAATTAAAAAATATGAAATTGATTTTTTTTTAAAATTTGATGAAATAATTTTTTGATATATATATATGTGTGTGTGTGTGTGTGTGTTTACAGTGATAAATAAATCATCTTATAATATTAATTAATTTTATATTATTTGTTTATTTAATATAATAATTATATTATTAAATTTTTAATATGTGAATTAAAATACAAATAAAATAATACAATTTCCAAGCATTTTCAGTTCATACCTTCTGTCCAATATTTTAAAATACCTACCAATATATATAGTGTGAAGGACAGAGTTGTTTTGAAGGGAGCTGAAAGAATTTTTGGGCTGGAGGAAGACAGGAAGAGAAGAGTCGGTACATTGTGATTATAAATGTGACACACAACAGTGCCAACACAAACAAATGTTTCTAGTTTTCCAAAACAACATATATTTATTTATTTATCATGGCACACAGAGAGTTGTGTCAAGCATTAATACGCATTTAGTTCATTCAACGAATACCACTGTTGTAACAAATAAAACAATAAATACTTTCGTACATACTACCAGTCTGTATAGTTTAGTCAACGTGAATCCCAATGCAGTTTGCAATAAGAAGTGAAAAATATGAACCAATAAGAAACAAGAAAAATATCTTTAAATAATAAAAATAAATAAATAATAAATGTGACTAAAGTTAAACTATGTAACAAGTATAAATTTTTTTAAATCACAAGTAAATTAATGTCAAATCAATTGCCAACCTAATGCAATATACTTGCGATGCAAGTATAGTAACATAATTTTTAATTAATAGTATATTCTATAATTAAGAATTTATGAATTTATATTTATATTTTATTTTAACTTATTTAAGTAAAAAGGCCAAATGCATTAGTTGTGCAATGATAATGATTTTTTCTTGAAAAACTCGTTCTTACTTATAGTCACATCAATACATTATTGGTTTAGTTATTATTTTATTATTTCTTTAGGAGGTTCATTTTAGACCTCAAAATTCCCCTATTGCCCTCTTTGCCTTGGGACTTATTTCCCTTGGATTTCTTTCCTTTTCCAACTCGCACACATTGTAATTGTCCTGCTGTCGCAATTTTTTTTTAAAAAAGAGTTGATTTTAAATCGACGATATCTCCCTCATCTGAGCTCCGATTCGACCAATTTTTTTTTCCAATTTGGGTATGTTTTCACAAGGAATCCAAATATGCTATTCTTTTTGAAAATTTTGAGTCAAAATGTTCACATATTCTCTGCAATCTCGCCGCCCAAAAAAATCTTGCTCTGATACCATGCATAAAATCTCTAACATGGCTATGATACCATGTAGAAATTATATCAGTGGACTCAATCCAATCATGTAATGTACTAAAACAAGTTACTGAATCCTTCTACAATATTTTCGGAATATAAATTTCGAGCGCTCAATCACATGCAAGTGAGAGAAAGAAGTAAATCAATACACAACACCAGATATTCCTAGGGAAAGAGACTCCTCAAAACCCATATTTATTGTATAATCAGCCAAGGAATCATGAAACAATTAAATTTATTTGTGATCACCACAACCTCATACACTCTACCAATTGCTTCACACTGAACTAGGAAAAATTGGACAAACATATAGCCAATTATGATATAGGTGGATATTGGTGGTCACCCGCCTATTCCACTTGGGGCTCCACCATTGTCTCTTTCAGTTGTTCAGTTTCGGCACAACTTACTATTTTTAGTAGTTTTTCGGGTCGTGAACTTCCGGAGCCATTTTGAGGCCCTAAACGACATTTTTTGGGAAAACGGAGAGCAACATGGGTCCATGGATTGATGTTTCTCATTCCAAATTTGTAGTCCTCGGATAGATCTTTCTAACGAGGTATGGTATGCATCAAACAAAGATCGTATGCCAAAGTTACGCCCCTGGGAAGTTGAAACACCAATTTACCCAAACGGGGCCCATAGTTTTGGCGCTTCATCTCCTAGGGTTAGGGTTTTGGCTGTTTAGGATTTCCCATTGTTTCTAAATAATAAATAGCCCCTCGAGCCTCATTGTAACTCAGTTCAGAGGCCTGTAGCCGCCACATCTCTTCTCAGAGATAGCTACCAGTGCCCTAGCTAGTTTTATTTCCATTATGTCTGTAAGCAAATTTCAGTTCTTTGATATTAATGAAATGAAGTGTTATTTCCGCCGCATCTCTGTATTTATGGTTATGTGTTTATTCTGTTGCATTCCTGCATAAATCCGGATCAGTGGTATCAGAGGGTCTGCTTTTTCTCGATCCTTCTTTGCATGTCCCCAACGAGGTCGGGGTATAAGGAGCTAGGGCTTGATCTGGTGGAACCTTTGCAAGATCAGCCTCGCAAACCTCGATGGACGCCCATGGGGGATGAAAAGAAAGATGAGGGAGCAGGAGATCCTATCAAAATATTGCTCGAGGAGGCCCTCGCAAAACAAAGGAATGGGATGATGGACAACTTTGCTCAGATCCTTCAACGGTTAGCCACCGGTGGCGCATCTGCATCCAGCAGCCACTCTGGAGGCGTGACTCCTTTTAAGGTACAAGTAAATTTTTACATTACCATATTTGAGGGTCAAATAGATGCAGATGCCATAGATAGATGGTTGAATCTGTTAGAAAGATATTTCTCGGTTCATGACTTTTCAGACCGGGAGAAGATTATTTTTGCACTCCTCAAAGCTACCCCCCATGTTAAGGACTGGTGGGAAACCTACTGTGAGAACAAGGACCAGATAGAACCCTCTCTGTTCTTGGCCGTACCAACTTGGAATTATTTCCGAGACGCTGTCAAGGAATAGTACTATCCCATGGGGAGCTATGAGGAAAAGTACATACAATGGACCACGCTGCGACAACAAAGGGATCAAGATGTGCATGAGCTGACGAATAAGTTCCATACCCTGCGAACAAAGTTGGGTATCAAAGATTCAGAGAAACATCTAGTGCTAAAGTATCGCAGTTGTCTGCATAGATACATTTAGGAGGAAATGGAGTTCCTCGACATCTCCTCGCTTGGTACGACATACCGGTATGCTGCCAAGATTGAGCAGAAATTCAAGTAGAAGAAGTGAGACTTTGGATCTGCGAATCAAAAGCAAGGGAAAGGTGCTTCTAAACTGCAGAACAAACGATAGAGCCAAGGCATGGCGGCTAAAGACAAATCATCAAAGCCACAAGAAAAGAACAACACCGCAAAGCCAAAGAAGGACACATGAAAGTGGTGTGAGTTCCATAAGAGCTCCACTCACAACAAAAGTGAGTGTCGGGCCAAGCAGTCGCTAGTGGCCAAGATGAGGGCTTCTGAGTCAGATGCATGCTATGACTCTGAATCAGAACCTGAAAAGGGGAATGAAAAAGGGAAACATATTATTTATGCAGAGCCCAACGCCACTGTTGCCACTACAAAGATCCAGAAGGAGGAACTGGAAGATCCAGAGGAGGAGGAACGCCTCTTCCAGTCCCAGATGTGGGTAAAGGGCTCCCCAGTACAGTTCATTGTCGACAATGGGAGCTAAAAGAACCTCATTTCAGCAGAAGCCATGAAGCGGTTGGGTTTGCCAACCACAGCTCACCCACATCCATACACCATTGGGTGGCTTCACCAAGGACGAGATCTCCACGTCAACCAATAGTGTCACCTTCCCTATTGCATCAAGCCCTTCACAGATGAGGTATTATGTGACATTGCTCCTATTGATGTTTCTGATGTATTATTAGGACAACCATACTTGTGGAAGTGTCATGCTGTGTATGAGTCTCGACCTCATGTTGTTATTGTTACTTTGGGAAATAAGTTGTACAGGATACTAGAGGTACCACCTCCTGCCGCTATCTCTTTGGTTACTGCAAAACGATGCAGTAAGCTCATTTCCAAAACCATGAAATTCATTTTCCTGATGATTCGCCCCCAGGGCAAGAAGAAGACGGTGGCCACGACCTCCAAACATGGCTCCTCTGCACGACAACAACAAATGGATAAGGTTGTGGAGGAGTATGGGGACATATTCACCTCACCCATATGGGTTCCTCTGCACTGTCAGGCCAAGCACCCGATTGATCTGCCCCAGGTGCGCCACTACCTAATGGACCAATCTATTGGCGCTCTGTTATGGAGAATGATGAAATCAAGAGGTAGATTCAGGAGCTGTTACAGAAAGGTCACATTAGACCAAGGTCATCGCCCTGTGGGAGCCCGATCGTGTTGGTACAAAAGAAGGATGGGACGTGGAGACTCTGTATTGACTATCGGGCATTGAACAAGATCATTGTCTGGAATAGGTACCCAATCCCATGGATTGATGACCTTTTGGACCAACTCAAAGGTGCCAAATATTTCAGCAAGATCGACCTGAAGTCTCGGTATCACCAGGTACCAATTGAACCCTCCGATGTGTGGAAGACTTCCTTCAAAGCCAAGGAAAGCATTTTTGAATGGTTGTTCATGCCTTTCGGGTTAACGAATGCTCCCGCAACCTTCATGAGGATGATGGACGACATATTGCATCCATTCACCAACTCATTTGTAGTGGTGTACTTGGATGACATTCTGATCTTCAGCCAGACTTGGGAAGAGCACCTTCACCACATCTGACAAGTCCTCCAAACACTGCGGAAACACAAGTTGTGTGCAAATTTGGAGAAGTGCACTTTTGGCATGACCCAGGTTCAATATCTGGGAAACATTATTGATGAAAGGGGGCTGCATGTGGATCCAGCCAAGATCCAAGTCATTCAGGACTGGCCAGCCCCAACCACTATAACAGAGCTTCACATCTTTCTGGGTCTTGCTAATTTCTACCGGAGGTTCATGTTGGGATTCTCGCATGTCACTTTGCCCTTGAGACAAGTCACCAAGGGAGGAGCGAGAGCAAAATTCTTTTGGTCGGAAGAAGGCATTCACAGAATTGAAAAATCGCCTCTGTTCTACCCCAGTGCTCACTTTACCAGACTTTCAACAGCCATTTGAGATCGAGACAAATGCCTTTGACTATGCTATTGGGGCAGTTCTTACTCAACAGGGACATTCAGTGGCATTTCACAGTGAGACATTGTCTGATACAGTTCAGAAGTATCCCACTTATGACAAAGAAATGTATCCTTTGTGCAAGCTTGTCGAAAATGGAAGCATTACATTTTGGGGAAGGAAACAATCATCCACACAGACCACCGGCCCCTGCAGTTCATACAGACACAAGGGAAGTTGCAAAATGATCACCATCAAAAGTGGTCCACATATCTGCAACAGTTTCATTTGAACATCAAGTACAAGAAGGGTAGCACCAATCATGTTGTAGACTGCCTCAGCCGACCACCAATCGTGGCGCTCACCACTGTGCTCAACTCTTGTGGGCACGAGACTTCTGATTGGCCACTTCTCTATGAGAGTGACCCAGAATTCGGCCACACTTACAAGGCACTCTTGGGGGGTATGCAAGTTCCAAATTTTCACCTCCAAGATGCACTTTTATCTCACATGGGACACCTTTGTGTTCCTTCAAGCGAGCGTGCCAAGATGATATGGGAATCACACTACAGTCGAGTCGCTGGGCATTTTGGGGTCGATAAAACAATAGCAATCCTATAGAAGTATTTCTATTGGCCAAACCTTCGAAAGGATGTCAAGAAGCACATCAGATCCTGCACTGCTCGTGCCATTGCCAAACCGACCATCAAGAAGCAAGGCCTATATACTCCTCTACCTACCCCTAGTCGACCTTGGGAATCCATCTCCATGGATTACATGTCAGGCCTGCCTTCTACTAAGTAGGGAAATGACTGTGTTTTTGTGGTCGTCGACAGATTCTCGAAGATGGCCATTATGGCGGCCTGCAAGAAGAATATCACAGCAGAAGCCACTGCTAAACTCTTCTTTGAACGAGTGTGGGTGCACTTTGGGATCCCACGGTCTATCATATCAGATCGGGATAGCAGGTTCCTCAGCACATTTTGGTCCAGCCTCTGGTCGATGTTGGATACCAAGCTCACCAAGTCCACAGCTTTCCATCCCCAAACCGATGGCCAGACAGAGGTCGTCAACAGAATGATTGTACACATTCTGCGCATGTACAATTCAAAGAATCCACGCACATGGGACGAGAGCCTCCCTTATGTACAACATAGTTATAATCGGGCTCTCCATAGTTCAATCGGCCATAGCCCCTTTCAGGTGGGCTTGGGATTCCAGCCACTATGTCCCATTGATGTAGCCATGCCATTTGCAGCTGCTCAGGCCGATTCAGCTCATGTCCAGTCTGAAGTTGACAAAGCAAGTAGCTTCATCGAGCACATTCAACACATCTGCCAACAGGTTCATGATATATTGGACAGAGCCAATGCCAAGTACAAGTAACACCATGATCAACACCGGGTGCCACACAACTTCGAGGTGGGCGACAAAGTATGGCTACATTTGCAGAAGAAGTGCCTCACTGGACCCCACCGCAAGCTTCGTCTACTCCAATACGGGCCATAAACCATCACCAAGGCTGTAGGGAAAAATTCCTTTGAGCTCAGTATTCCACCATTCCTTGGTCTGCACCCAGTCTTCAATGTGGATCGCCTTCGTCCTTACTTCCCACCTCTACTGGACACCTCGGACATTGCAAAACAAATCACACCAACAGAGTTAAATCCAGATTGCATGGAACAGGCCAACACAGATTGTATCATGGACATGAAAATAAAGAACATTCGCCAACAGAAGATCCAACTGTATTGGGTTTTCAAAGCTGGCCAACTCCTGCACCAAGGAAAGTGGTTCACCAGGGACCAAGTTCAGCGGAAATTTCCTCATCTCATGGAGGAACTTAACGCAATGGGGACCATTTCTTCTTGAGGGGGGAGGAATGATCCAGGTGTATATTGGTGGTCACCCACCTATTCCACTTAGGGCTCCACCATTGTCTCTTTCAGTTGTTCAGTTTCGGCACAACTTGTTATTTTTAGCAGTTTTTTCGGGTCCTAAACTTCTGGAGCCGTTTTGAGGCCCTAAACGACGTTTTTTGGGAAAACGGAGAGCAACATGGGTCCATGGATTGATATTTCTTGTTCCAAATTTGTATTCCTCGGATAGATCTTTCTAACGAGGTATGGTACGCGTCAAACGGAGATCGTATGCCAAAGTTACGCCCCTGGGAAGTTGAAACACCAATTTACCCAAACGGAGCCCATAGTTTTGGAGCTTCATCTCCTAGGGTTAGGGTTTTGGCTGTTTAGGATTTCCCATTATTTATAAATAATAAATAGGCCCTCAAGCCTCATTGTAACTCATTTCAGAGACTTGTAGCCACCACATCTCTTCTCAGAGATAGCTACCAGCGCCCTAACTATTTTTATTTCCATTCTATCTGTAAGAAAATTTCAGTTCTTTGATATTAATGAAATGAAGTGTTATTTCCATTGCATCTATGTATTTACGGTTATATGTTTATTCTGTTGCGTTCCTGCATAAATCCGGATCAAATTATCAACCTACCCTCAGCCTACCCTACTTATGCAATCCCTAGAGAATTAAACCCATATTAAATATGAATTTCAACCTTCCTTGATTGCAAAATTCATCATGGGATTCATGTGGTTATATAAATGCACCTGGGCAGTTTCCCTAAAATACAACTCATAGTTTACTTGCCTTGAACCTTTGACTCAACTGGGTCTCCACCAGAATTAGCATGCATGCAGCTATAAATAGTGAATCATCAGTTACTTGGTAGATCACTCTGGTGAATTAAATCTATCTTAATTCACTTGATCTTTCACTAGCTCATCAAACAATTAGAACTAGGTAAACTAATTTTAACTCAATTAATGTGAGTTAACTGATCCTACTCACACCACACTAGTGCTACAACTGCAAATGGACCCTGTTAATAATAGAATCACTCTACATGCCTATCTTTTGACCCTCAACTCGAAATTCTTAAGCCAACTAAGTCTATCACACTTAGTTAACTATTAAAATTTGTTATGAGAGAAGTTTACAATATATTTAAAAATTGGTTGCACACTAATGTGTCACTAGGATCCATCACTTTGTGGCCTGTGATCCCACACCAATGTGTGTATTGTTTCTGGATGCCAATTTTGTTGTTCTTTGTTGCAAGTTTTTTCTGGATGCCAATTTTGTTGTTCTTTGTTGCAAGTTTCAACAGAACTAGTGAAATGAATCACATAGTGTCAATCATCACTTGCGGAGCTTGCACTCGGTAACTAGGACTTCTCGGGAGGTCACCCATCCTAGAACTCCTCTGACTCAAGCACACTTAACTATGGAGTTTTCCCCACAATTAAGCCCACTTCTTGCTACCCCATTTGTAAAACTTTAGCAGGTATCGTGTCTCATGAATCATTCGATTATAGTTCCCTTTACTCTTTGTATTTAAGTATGAGGGGTTTCCACAGTGCATTATATTAGATATAATATAATGCACTGCGGAAACCCCTCATACTTAAATACAAAGAGTAAAGGGAGCTCTACTTGAATGGTTCATGAGGCATAATAATTGTTAAGGTTTTTCAAATGGGGTAGCAATCTAAGTGGGCTTGATTGTGATGAAAACTCCATAGTTAAGCGAACTTGAACCAGAGGAGTTCTGGGATGGGTGACCTCCCAGGAAGTCCTGGTTACTGGGTGCAAGCCCTGAAAGTGATGATTGGCGCTATGTGATTCATTTCACTAGTTTCAATCCCACTTCTTCACCCATGTGAGCATCACATGATGCAATGAGTGTTAAGTGGACTATTCAAAAATCATGAGGTGATTTATTTCACTAGTTTCAATCCCACTTCTTCACCCCTATGAGAATCACCTGATGCAATGAATGTTAAGTGGACTATTCAAAAATCATGAAAAATTAGTGAGTTGTGACTACCTCTTATTTTGAAATTAGCCTTCTAGAATTTTAATTTCATTAAAAATAATTATTAGGTAGATGGTCGGGATTTAGCCTCGCAATATTCTAGTATATTCATGGTAATATAGACCTTTAATTTCATTAACAATAATTATTACGTAGATGGTTGGGATTCAGCCTCAAAATATTCTAATATATTCATGGTAATATAGACAAATCAAATATTCATAATTATCTCTTATGTATTTGTTTCCCTTTTAATTAAATTGATCAATTGAAAAAATGTCATGGATAAGTGCTAAATGAAGTGAGTTATGGTGTCTTGGGCATGTGGTATTAATAAGCTATGGTATTGGTTCATGGTATTGTACCAAAGTCTATTTACATATCATGAATCTCCATTGTAAAGTAGAAATAAAACTCTGAGTTAAAAATCTTGTTTTATGTTTTTTTTTAAATGGATATATATTTAACATGTATATTAATTGTTTTTATGATTAACAATAATAATAATATTTTACAATAAAATTATAATTTACTTAATTTTATATATTTTTAAAATTTCCTAATTTTATATGATTTTTTAATCTTGAGTAAGTGAGATGTTTCATAAATAATAAATTATTTGATTTTTACCGTGAATTAATATTTACCCGCATTTAGCACTGAATTAAATTATATAAGTAAATTATTTTTAATTAATAATAACGTCTTTATTATTTTTAAACAATATTTTACTAATTTTAATATTTTACAACTATAAAATACTATTGAAAAAAATCTTATTATCAAAATTCTGATTTGAATAAAGAAATATTTAAAT
The DNA here is from genome assembly GCA_034641835.2 of Pinus albicaulis. Lineage (NCBI taxonomy): Eukaryota > Viridiplantae > Streptophyta > Pinopsida > Pinales > Pinaceae > Pinus > Pinus albicaulis. Next base: position 1,249,660,106 of record CM076579.1, on the reverse strand, counting down.
AATCAAATATTACATAATCAATATGAAATACTTACCAAGAAAAAAATTATGTGCTTCATCCATATGAAATACTTACCAAGAAAAAAATTATGTGCTTCATCCATATAAATAAAAGACGAGGACTTATCCATATAAATTATGTGATGGACACACACACTCAAGACGAGGAGTTATCTATAGGACCGATGTTCACCATTGTCTCTAACTCTAAAACAAGCCTACCTCTCAGTGGGAAATCTTGTGATTTAAGATCTAGACAAAAGTAATTTTTCTTAGTGCTGCTGGTTCTTTGCACAGCTTCATTTTAGGTTGCGACAACCACAACATGCAGAAAATCTTACAACCATCGTGGGAAGATGACAGTGGACATACAATATGCACAATTAAGGAAGCTCTGGTTGGTTGAGCTCTAGGAATGGTCTGACTCCTTTTATCCTTAGGTGGTTTAGGTGGTTTTCTTTTCATTATATTTAATTGGTCTTTTGATTGGATGGATCAATAGTTTTTAAGTGATCTATGGATTGTCAAGGCAAAATCATTGATTTCCAGATTTATGGAGAGGCCAAAAGAAGCACATTGGCAAGTAGCAAAGAGAATTCTGAGGTATGTGAAAGGAACTAAAAGGTATGGGATTTTATATACTACTTCAGAAAATTCTAAGTTAATTGGTTACACTGACAGTGATTGGGCTAGAAGTGTAGATGATCGGAAAAGCACATCCGATTATGTTTTTCATATGGGTTCAGGAGCCATTTCATGGGATTCTAAGAAACAGCCTATTGTAGCATTATCTACAGTAGAGGCAGAGTATGTGGCAGCTACAGTAGCAGCGTGTCAAGCAGTTTGGATGAGAAGGATGTTGAGGAATTTGTGTCAAGAACAAGTAAAGGGCACAATGTTTTATTGTGAAAATAGCTCAGCTATTGCATTATCAAAGAATTCTGTGTTTCACAAAAGAACGAAACACATTGATGCTAAGTTTCACTATATCATAGAATTGGTGAACAATGGAGAAATCATTTTACAGCATTGTAGAACAGAGGAGAAATTTGTAGATATTCTGACAAAGCAATTGGGGAAGAAGAGTTTTGAATATTTAAGAAAATTCTTAGGTATGACTGATAACCCAGCAGATGAATTTAAGGGGGAGTGTTGAAATATTAAAGTCACCTACGTACCCTGTGCAGGTAGAAACAAAGAACAATAGGGGCAGCAACAGAAGGTTGAGTGTACACTTCTGTGCATTTAACAAAGATGGAGAAAAACCATAAGGAGGAATTAAATGTTGATGGGCCGCAGCCACCATTGCAGAGATGAATTAATTTTGTTATGGGCATAGCCGAATTTGCAAAGGAAATGAAAACTTTCGTGGTTAAACCACTGAACAACAGAGTTTTATTAAAGACAGTCATTTCGGGGTTTTAAGCCCTCAAAAACCAAACAAGAAGAAGTTTTTGTTCAACAAGCCAAGTATTTTTGAAAATTTTGAATGGGCCACATCATCTGTGGTCCCAACCACTTCATCGCCAATCACAAGTTTTATTTTAAGTGTCTTGTTGATATGAAGGAGTTCCGATGTGATGCAATGGTGTGATATCACACATTTCACTTCGCAAAGGAACGATGTATTTTCCGCCTTCTGAAATGTGTTACCGCCGATTGAATGTTTGAATTGTGATGTGGTCCCACCACTATGGCTCATCGTAATCGCATTCACCAACTGCACCACTGCCATATGTTATGTTCCATTGAAAGTTTGTGATGCGATGTGGTCCCACCACAATCACTCATCGCAATCGCTCATCGCAAGTCTTCCACCCTCCGCTTATGTCTTCCTCCTATGCCGATGGTGCGATGCGATGTGGTCCCTACCACAATCACTAATCGCACATCTCAAATCACTTATCGCCATCCGCCCAGATTGCAGGCTCATTGTAATTCTTGCGATACGATGTGGTCCCACCACAATTGCAGTCGCAACATCACAAATTTGTCGTTCAAACCATTCCACTCATCCGCTGATCGTCGATTCCCAATTGCGATGTGGGCTCCACTCGGACATCACGCATATGAAAGTTTTATGTTCCGGAAATGTTTCTTTTATTGTAATTTTGTTTTATGTTTTCATTCTGCTGCGCCATATAAAAGAATGAAAGGCCCGTAGTTGTATCTAATAGTAATTTTGTATTTCTGTGTAAGCCTGCAGCTAGAGAAAAACACAGTAAGACCAGAGAGCACTATTTTGTGCAGTTTTGAGAGACAGAGAAGATTAGTGAGCACTACGTCTGTAGCAGTCAGTCCATTTTTTGTAAATCCCTCAGAGGAGGAAGAAATATATCATTTTGTAATATTTTTTAGTTTGTTAATGAAATAGAAAGCTATTTTATGCCATCTCTATCCAGCAGTAAGAAAATTTGTTTTTATTCTGTGCATTAGAAGGAGAGTATTATTCTCTCAGTCATTGTTCTGGAATTATCAGAAATTCCAACATATTTGAGATAAATGAGTTTATGCTCGGATGAAAAGCATTCAGAGGATGGTTTTTTCTCTCTGAACTGGTTATCAGTGCATTGCATTAGGTTTATAAGGATAGTGGTGCTCAGATCCTGCGCTTGACTCATCTACAATCCTATTGGTATAATAGGTGGATCACCTTGGGATAATGGGCGGTATTGGATCACCTTATAGATGGACGACATGCTAGATCATAACTCCATCTGTACTGATGAGTTGATTGAGTTAGCTAACCAAATTGAGAGGAAAAATCACCTTCGTGGCACTCATTGGCATGGGGGGCCTGGTTTACCATATGTGCCTATGATTTCGGTTCAGTCGGAGACATCTGCACCTTCAAATTCCCAAAACTGCTCCACTTCGCTATCACCTGGCAAAGAAAATTATAGGAACAAGCAATACCGAGTGTTGAAGGCTTTCTTTGGTGCACCACCGCTTCTCCTAGAGGCTGATTCCTTTCTGAACAGCTTGTAACACCTTCATTAAAAGGCTCTGGTGGGAAATTGGCAACACCAGAACATGAAACAGGAGAAAATGAAGTCATGGGTTGAGCATTGGTGGCTCCCCAAAGTCAAATACAAACCTAAAATCAGCTTATTATCTAAAGGATGGATTTGCTTCCAATTCTTGTCAATTGAGGATGAAAAACTCATCTTGGAAATTCCATGGGTCAAAGGTAGGGGTTTCATGGTACTTTAGATGTGGGGTTTGACCCTTTCTCGACAACTATAGACATGAATATTATTTGGGAAAAACTTCTTGGGTTGCCCATCGAATTATTGAACGAGGTCACTATTCGGAGAATCACTGAAAGAATGGGTTCCTTTTTATTCTGGGATGGTGGTAGGTTGGGTCGGATGGACAAGAGGATGGAAAGGGTCCTTCTGGATGTTAACTTCGACAATGGTGTGTTGGAAGAACTGGAGATTAAATGGGGACAATATTCCATTCTTATCTCCATCGACTATTGGGAAATCCCCTTTAGATGTTTTCTCTGTCATGAGACTAGACACTTATGTCGGGAATGTGGGAAGCGCTTCTCTGATGGGAAGGATTTCGAATCATCCTCACCTGTGGTGGCCATCGGTAAGATGCATGATCCAGTCATTCCTGGGCTGCTACCTAAAATCTCCTATAACTCTCCAAATACTTATTTATGTCCATCCTCTCTACTATCTGTAAATGATTTGGAGCTTCTTGCTATCAGGCTTGGGACTGGGAAGGGTTTGGACTTGAGTTATTTGAATGTCAAGGTATCGACTTTACCTATGAGGGGGATATCACCTGACAAAAATAATCTCTAGCCTCTGGGTTTTTTGGGAGAAGAGAATAACCCTGTTGCACCGGGGCATCTGCCTCATATCTCACTTGCTCCCTTTTTGGATAAGCCTCCTTATTTTGCTGGCAGGCACTCCATCCCAACCCTGTCTAACCCCATCTCTCTTGATTTGAAATTAGGTATTCTACTGTCAGGTTACCCCTCTTTTTCCATGGAGCCTTCGGAAATTAGACGAGTGGTTATCAATCTACACTGGGGGATGGGGAAATGAATGTAAAGGGGACACCTGATTCAAAGAAGAAGTGTCAACCCAAATATAAGAAGATATCTTCTTGTATAAACCCTGACCCTAATTTTCAGGGACTGAGTCATTATAGGGATACACTTGAATTTCAGGATTCGACAACGTTAGTAGGGGGGTACAAGAAGGATTAAGGTAGCATTGTGCGGGTCCATAGAGAGGACATCCCCATGAACATGGTGCCGCCATGGCCTTTTATCCCTCAACATTAGGGGCATGGGTGTTTCCCATAAGATTAGTGTTGGAGCTAAGATCCTCGCAAAGTAAGAAACGAGGAAAGGCTCCACAGATCGAGGAGTTGAGCACACAGTGTGGAGTCTATTTTCAGTCATAGGGGCTTTAGGGTGGGTCAAAGCTCCTTATTATGTAATGGGATGGGATATTTTGTGAACGTTGGACTTTGCCCATGGTTTTGGACCATGGTATTGTAAATTCCAAACCTATATAAGAAGTGTAGATAGAAGTCATAGGCAGGAAAATAGAAGTTGAATGATGCATTTAGATGTAAGATTTATTTGAGTCGGAGTATGTTTTTGGGTTAGAGGAAAAGACTCCTACAACTGTCTGTGCAGAGACTTTAGGAAGTATGCAACTATGTGCATAGACCCCTGCGACTATGTGCGCAGGGTGGAAATTTGATGTATGAGAAGGATCTTGTTGTTAATGAAAGAACTATTGAGAAAGATATGAGATATATTGATGTATTTTACTTTTACTTACTATTTTTGAATATTTATGCTGAAAAGGGGTTTGATATATAACGTAGTAGCGTAGTCCTGTGTATGATTATTTACTTTTTTTAATGCAAGAATGTATAAGTTCAACAAGTGTGTTGAACCTCACTGTTATTACTGACAAATCTGGCCTGCGAAGCTCTATTAAGAATAAAAACCCCTAAATACATAGTCCAGTGTCCCTCTGGATGCAAAAACCTGGTTCTAGCATCCTAGTATATTGCCTTGGGTGAGACTTCGGTCTACACAAGCAGATTGTTTCCGAAAGGGTCGGTAATAGTGAGTTTTTCTGGACTCCGAAGTCACTTTGAACCTAGGTCTAGGCCCCATCAACCCAACAAATGATTCCGTTGTCGGGACTACTATCTGACTAAGGGATAACTAGATGTGGAATCTATGTAAGGAAGAGATTGAAAATTGGATGATCGAAAAGAACATGAATTTGTGGTGCAAGAAAACATATGTCCGCGCATCTCTACTAAAAATTCACTACAAAATTATATTTATACAGATCATTGCGATATATTTTTCGCATCATTTTCTAGCGAGTTGTACCAGTGGATATCAAGAATAGTAGCGCATGTGGGTTATTTCAATAATAGACCCGTTGCGTGGACCTCATAGCTAATTGAGAAGTTGAAAAGTACTGATAATGAGATTGTGAGGATAGTTGATTATTGGATAGACATTGTCCTTGGAGGGTTCATCACTTAGTTTTCGAACAAGACATATGTGTCTTATAGGGAAGCAGAGCGTAAGTTCTTTAGAAACCATAGAGGTAAGTACCTAAATTCATTGAAGTTCTGGATTAAAATGCTATTGTGTGAAAAGGGTATATTACGGATGCACTCAGATTGATGGTTGAAGAAATATAACTTGGTGCTACGCGAAGCGCTAAGAGATTCAGAATAGATTGGGGGTACTTACATTGAAACTAAATATAAACCATTGTTTGAATCTGAAAGAGGAGAAACAAACCTCGCTACACTGTGAAGTTTCTCATTGAGATCTCAAAGTCAACAAAGTGATGAAGAAATTTACCAACCCTCCACCCCCATCATTGCTCCATCCCATTATGTCCATCCACCTCCACCTCCACCTCCCCCATTCACCATGGCCCAACCCCTGAAGATACTTGTGTTCAAGGGGAAAAATGACCCTGAACAGTTCTGGTTTGTGGTATAAGCGATATGGAGTTCGCAGAATATTACAGATGAAAACATTAAGAAAGCACAGTTGATTACAATGTTGTAAGATAGAGAAATTTCCTAGTACATGAGATATGTTACAATGAATGCTAATGATTCATTGGCTGAGAAAAATATGCACTGAACGTTGAATTTAAGAAACCAAAGTCGTAGTCCCAATGTATCAAAAATATCAAATAAATTAAGCAGCTGACTACCGATTCTGTATGGGAGGTAGATCAGAGATTAAAATGTTGTTGAGTTAAATTAGTTTCAACATCCCGGATGAACAACATAGAGAATGGTTCATTTTTTTTCTATTGCCTCATCTCAGACTACCATGATCTCAATAGAAGATTGCAACTCAGGTGGAAGCATTGGAGATTGTGATGAAGCTTGAAGCATCACCCGTAGTTGAGACGGTTATAAAAGTGCAACAGATTCAAACTCAGTTAGCGAGATTTCATATGGAGCTCCAGGATATAAATAAGGGAAAGGAGGTTTGCGCGGAGATGAGAATGAAGGTATGGTGTATCAAATGCAAAGCAGAGGGTCACTATAAAGAAAAATGCCCTATTTATAAATACTATTTGAACACTGGGATGCAGAGTCCATTGAAGCTTGGATCAAGCACTAGGCCAAGTGTGGGGCCTAATGTATGGTGTATCCTCTACAAATTTGCAGGCCAAAATTCCACGGAATTTTGTCATCTATTACAGAAATTTGTTAGATCACCAAATAAATTGTTCTGTAACTTCTACGGTTCAGTAGGGCATGCTGAAAAACATTGTAAGAGATATGACCTGATGATTCAGAACAGCTCTGGTGTGTATCATATGCAAATAGAAGGGTGCAAGGCTTCGGGTTCTCCGACCACGCGAGGAGGTTTCCTAGGTCGAGGGCGCAGCAGAGGAGGAGGCACAGGTCGTGGACGAGGTTAGATCACTTGCTACAACTGCATACAAACTGGACATTTTTCCAGGGATTTTCATAATCCCATTGCAGTTTCCTGTAATTAATGCCAAGAATTTGTTCATGAAATCAAATATTGTCCCATTTTGTTACCAAAATTGTAGGAGAATCGCAACCAATATCGAACTAAAAATATACAAATGATGAGGGCTGAACCATGCTAGGAAAATCTGAGCATTAATGTAGTAACACGCATTGGTGTGAATACCGGAGGAGACCGCACAGAAGGAATAAATGTTGTGACGGAGAAATGGGTCAGGAAGGCTAGGGATAAAAATGTTGGCTTCAATGTGCAGCGTGAGAACGAGACATTCGTGGAAGCAAGGAATATGTTTATGACTCCTAAAGCTTCGCCATCTACCACGAAGAGACAATTGTTTCCATTGGACAAAAATCCTAAGGAGAAGACCGAACTAAAGGAAGTGGATCAATCTATATTGGAATCTTTCTTGCAGACGTGTATGAAATTTTTCAGGGACTAGAAGGTTGTAGAAGGGATGTAGGAAATAGCACATAACTGCATTGGAAAGGAAAGGTTGTAGCTAGAACAATGCACGGTAAATAAAATATACCAGAACAAGAAGAGAATTGGCCGAGAGATGCGATTTAATTCAAAGATTAGAGATTATGAGATGGACCAAGTCATTCTGGATCTAGGATCAGATGCCAACGATCTGCCAAAGCAGACATGGGAGTGGATGGAAAGGCTTAAGCTGCAATTTTCACCAATTTGATGCAGATGACAAATCAGTTGAAGATCATTCCTATGGGGCGATTGTAGGGGATTAGCATAGATATTGATAGCGATGGTGTGTTGTTTGACTTCAAAGTGATTGAGATCATTGATGATAGTAACCCATAACCTGTGTTGTTGGGGTTTGACTAGGCTTATGACATGAATACTATAATCAACCTGAAGAAGAGGTAGATGATCTTTGAATATAATGGTACCCAGGTCGTTCTGCAATTAGATCCTTCTGAGGGTGTGCACTATACAAAGCCTGTACTGCATGACTATGGGGGTGCTAAGATTGAGCAGATATATAAGCTAACTGCACAGGATGATGACTGGATCAATCCCACCATAGATGGTAGAATATGTTGGCAGCGCGATAGTGCGTGTGTTTCAAATTCAAATGAGGAGTTGGAGCACTGGCATAACCGTTTGCATGAAGTGAATATTAAGTGCTGTAACAGGGTGACCAAGTCTCTACTGTTGAGTTAGATCAGAAGTATGCGACTTACCTTTTTATGATGGCATGGGGAATGTTTTCTTTTTTCTGGAAGAATTTTAGCAGAAGGTGCTCGAAGAATAGAGATATGAAGATTTGGACTTCGCATTAAGGTTGACTCTAGCCCAATGGTGGGGCGCGCACAGAGAAAATTTAGAAGGATGGGAAGAATTTTTCAAATTGATAAGGTTGAGGTTTGGTGAGGTTCATACAAAGATTGTGGAGAACTATGATGGCCAGAGGGATATATGCAAGCATTTAGCTCATTGGAATGAATCTTGGGGTGCCAAACCTTAGCTAGAATGGGTGCACATGTTCTTTCATTCCTTAGAGGTGATACCTCAGTAATGGTATCTGGAAACGGAGCTGCGGCATGGAATTGTGGACTTGAATGAGATGATAGAAGGATTCTTATTAACATATAGTTTCGTTGATGGGTGGGAAGGAATTAATGAGGCTCTTCAAGAAATGAAAGCAGGAGTAATTCGCATTATCAAGGAGCCAAGGATGTTGGTTCAGATGAATTGGACAGACCTGACCAACAAGCTTGTGTTGGGGGAGGAGATCTGTGGATGTCGAGATGAACAAATGCAGACAAAGTATGGCAAAGGATGGAATCCATGTAGTAAAAGTATTGCGCGAAAGATGGATTACAAGCATAGTTATAGGTTACTGCACCTAGATAGGTAGGACTGGGCCGAAGGGGAAAGTCTCACGAAGTTAATCCAAAATATGACCATTGGAATAGTATAAATTGTTTGGAAAATGACTTGGATGTTAGAAGAAGTAGGAAAAATGCATTTAATAGGCATACCTGGCCAAATCCGCCACCAAATTGGCATTCATGAGGAGCGTCTTAGGGCAATGATGAGGTTCGAATTTGAAATTTTCTTTAAATCAAGGACCTCGCCCCTATTTCAAACACTTTGCGCAGTAAGTGTAAGAAGAGAGAATTTTTGTCTGCAAGAGTTCCATGTGAGCTGTTGCATGTCAGATTACAGATTTGAAGCCTTCAAAGAAGCATTGATCAAGGAAGGTATCAAATACACAATTCGACCTGGTTTTGACAACACAATGACGTACACACTACTAGTAACATCCACAGGGCTAAGGTCACCTAGAGGACAGAATACTGCAGGTGCAATGTCGTCTTAGAAGCCTAAGAACCAATCCTAAGATTCCCAGCCTAGAAGAAAATCATGGAGGAACAACGGTGTAAGGGGGCTCATGAGTGGTAGGAGGAAAAAGCCATGGAGGTCGAATCAGATGAAGAAGAAGAAGAAGAAGCATCAGAGGGAATTGGCATTGAGAAGGTTGTGCCTCTCTTCGAGTTGCCTCCCTATATTTCATCCTGGAAGATAGAGTCCAAGAAGCCGGTGAAATATCCTGACGCAGTAAATTACAAGGTGTTTACACCATTGATTCTAGATGAGGTGTCGGTGGAAGGAGAGTTGATGGTCAAGCTGTCATATCTTAGAATGGAGGATTGGGATTTTAATGATCAGAAAAAATACCCCCAATTCGAGCCCAGTAGGTATCTGCACCCACATGCATACCAAGACTGAGTTACCTGATTAGATCCAATGAAATGGTTGAAGGGTATCCAATAGTCAGGGATACTGAACATGATTTATATGCCACATTTTGGGTGATGTACCATCAATACCATTTTTGTGCGCCAATTGCTAGCCCTGGTGCATGACAACTGTATATGGATGGGGATGAATATTCCCATTACTGAGATGCTCATTAGAAGAATTATGACCCTTCCTTGTCTTGGGGTAGACCCCCCAGAGGCTTTTGTGGGTAAGAGCCAGGACAAGCAGTTGGCAGACAAGATGATCAATGATTATGATCTAACGAAGGGGACCAAGGGTTACCTCATTAACTCCATTTCTGATAGAACCGTGCACTTCACCATGCACATCCATGTGGATAAGATTATGCGAAAGAGCCGGGATGAGGAGGATTCTTCCTCTGTCATAGCTTTAGCCACAAAATGTGCCAGGGAATTTTATACAACTAGGTTGGCTACGTATGTATGGAATTCCTCGCAGATTACAAAGCAACGTAGGAAGAAGGCAGAGAGTCCACTACATGTGGCTCTTGCTTCTTATTGCTTTAATGGAATGGAGGGAACCTGAAGGGTCACAGTTCAATATTGCGAACCCCGATCTATGCGAAAAAGCGAGATGTGCTTTGCTATGGAATTCGACAGAGCCTGCCAGAGTTATGTCCAATAAATTTTTTTGGGTCACAGTTGAGATGAGCTTACGAACAGTGATAAACCAAAAGCCCTAGTTGTCACCAAGAATTTTAGAGTAATATCAACAGGTTTTAGAGTTCAAAGTGGACTTCCATCATATCCACATTTAGGCAAAGAAGGACCTTACGGGGGTTTGGTACGAGCTCATGTACATGGTCGAAGAGGAAGATGTAGAGGCCATCAACAGTCGATGAGCGATTGATTGGTTAACACTGCTGCATGGGCATACAGAGATGACAGGAACAAGTGGGGCATAGGCCACTATGCCAACAGGGTAGAAGGATACTAAATCAGTGACTCTAGAGACTGGAGTGGACGATATTCTTGGCGGTGATCTGGGCACAGATCCATTGGACCCCTCCTCCCATTTTACCACCAAGAGAAGACAGCCACAGAAGAGTGGTGCACGAAAGAAGGTCAAGTTTGACAGATCCGCTGGTCTAACAGACATGGTCCTCATTGAGTGGGACATTGATGAAATATGGGATGTTTTGCACCAGGTCAATTAGAATTTATGGGGCAACACCGAAGAGCAATGCATGAAAGTGCTCGAATATGTCCACAAAGGATTGCAGGATTTTCTGGTGGAGGCGAGCACGTTAGTTCCCCCAGGTAGGGCACCAACTGGAAAAAATACAACTGTGTAGGAGTTGGCACTGACTTCTGATGCTCACACAACGCCTATTCCTGTAGGCAGGTTGCATTTCGATACGACGGAGAAAATTAAGTAGGTGGTCTAATGGAATAACATAATGCTAAATCTTGTTGTGATGCCACTGCAGACCCTACATGAGTTCCATCAGGGAATTGATAAGGAATTAAAGATAAGGGAACAACGTGCTCTTCTGGTTATTCAAGATGTCCAGGAGGAACACCAGAGCATGGTTCTGGAGAAACAACTCGTTGTCCAATAGCGCGAGGCTAAGGCAACAAAACATCAAGAGGTAGAGGAGGTTATCTCCAAGGTGTGCAGAGAGCTACCAGAGCTCGAAATTCAGGTTGCATCATCCCCTGAGGAAAAAGTGGCTAAGTTGGCCACTGCTATCAGGGACTCAAAGGAAAACGTTGTTGAAGTCCGACTAGAAATGGAAATGAAAATCGTCGAGCTGCAGCTACAATTGCAGCCTGCCACTTGCCAAATGTTAGAGAGCAGCACTCCGTGAAACTGAAATTAGCTACACAATAGGTTGAGTCTCGCATACAGGAGTGTGCACATTTCTTTAGAGAAGTTCTCGGTGTATATACCTCACTATAGGAGGATCATCCAGTGCAAAATTTATAGGCTGAAGTGCATGAGAAGCAGGAACAACTAGACTAGGTTAAGGTCACTGCTAAGACCTTAATGCCAATGTAGTGACTTACCCGTCACCAGGAGGATAAATTCTTATAGGAACATGTTGATGAGCTATGTAATAAGGAGTATCTGCTTACCGATAGGTTGAAACCATGGGAAGTTGAGACCAACCAGCTATCCCAAACAGTAGAAAAGAATTTGAAGGAACTTCACACAACGCAGCGAGGATTCGAGCAGAAGGCAGCTAGAAAGGTTTCACAGATGTTACTCGACAAAGTTAAGGAATTTGAAAAGTAGTGCACTGAAGCAGTTCCCCATTTGAAGGATGCCTTAAGTGGCATCAAAGAAAATACTGATGGCACACCAGCTTTGTGACTCAGGATGAGTCACAATTTTGTGTTGGGGGCCTGTTGGAGTTGGGATCCCCACGAAGTAAGAAGCGAGGAAAGAATTTGCAGATCAAGGAGCAGAGCACACAACACGGAGTCTATTTTGAGTCATAGGGGCTTTGGGGTTGGTCAAATCCCCCTTTTATGTAATGGGATGGGATATTTTGTGAACATTGGACTCTGCCCATGGTTTTGGACCATGGTATTGTAAATGTCAAACCTATATAAGGATTCTAGATAGAAGCCATAGGCAGGCAAGTAGAAGTTGAATGATACATTTAGATGTAATATTGCTTTGAGTAGGAGTCAGTTTTTGGGTTAGAGGAAAAGGCTCTTGCAGATGTGTGCATGGAGACCTTAGAAAGTCTGCAGTTGTGTGCATATGGTGGAAAGTGGATGTATGAGAAGGATCTTGATGTTAATGAAAGAACTATTAAGAATGATCTTAGTTATATTGATGCGTTGTGATTTTACTTACTGAATATGAATATTTATGCTAAAAAAGTGTTTGATATATAATTGTGTAGTGTAGTCCTGTGTATGATTATTTACTTTGTTTAATGCAAGAATAAGTAAGATCATGCAGCCTGTGACAAATTTCAGTAGATGTGTTGAACCTCACTGTTATTACTCACAAATATTTCCTGCGAAGCTCTGTTAAGAAGGAAAAGCCCCAAACCCATATTCAGTATCCCTCTAGATGCATAAACCCGTTTCTAGCATCCCCCTATATTGCCTTAGGTGAGAATTCGGTCCGTGAAAGAAGATAATTGCCGAAAGGGACAATAATAGTGGGTGTTTTTGGACTGCGTAGTCACTTTGAACATGGGTCTATGCCCCATCAACCCAACAATTAGAGCACTCAAAGACCCGATTATCCCTCTCAAACCATCTATTATTTTATTTCAAGAATCCAGGTGTGATGTTAACTGTGCATGGTCATTTATGTTATGAGTATGTCCTCACTGGCTGGTATGCGCGAAAGGAGCTGTTCGACACTTGGGGGTACTAGGAGTAATGTGGGAACGAGCACTCTTCAAGGCACTTGAATATGTTTCTGTTGCAGGTATTCTGGTTACAGGATACTACAAGCGCTCTCCTCAGAGGATTCAACTCCTGAACATGTATGCGTCGTATATGGGGAGAAGGATATTTTGGGATAGAATTATCGATTATGGGATTCTCTCTCTCGCATCCATGATTATCGCAAGTGACCTAAACCTAATGATAGGTGGACAAAAAATATGGGTACATAGTGCACAATTAGATCCACTTGCGAGTTATTTTGGGGCTCTATTTGCGGTGCATGATCTCACGGATGTCAAACCTGATATCTTGATACTGACTTGGCGCAACGGGAGATCAGGAAATGTGAGCATTGCAAAAAGGCTGGATAGGTTTTTTATCAGTTCATCTCTAATGGATATGCATAAGGGGGTTTCATTATCTATCCTATATTTCTTCATTTCAGATCACTATGCATTTAAATTACATTGGGAAGGGGTGGCAAGACAGGGATCTATTCCATTTAAATTTAATCCAATATGGATTAAGCATGAGAAATATCAGACATTGGTGGCTGAAAATTGGGGAAAAGTATCAGAAAGGAGGGTAGAGGGTGCTATGGCTCAGATCATGGACAAACCGAGAACTCTCAAAAATGCTACCAAAGCATGGTTAGTGGATAATAAAATAATGTAAACACAGAAACTAAAAGATATACACACAACACTGAAGTATTACAATGACCCCCTCGATCCACTTTTTTCTTGGATACATAAAACAAAAGATCAATGAGTGGATTGGGAATAAAAAAACATATTTATGATAATGGAATCTGATAGGAGACCTCAAAGCAGGGCCATCTGGGTGTAGGAAGGTGACAAGAATACTTTGTTCTATCATGATTTTTCCAACGCTAGAAAATAGAGGAATGAGATAAAAAACATTATGGATGCTAAGGGGCACATTATCAATGAACAAGGAGAACTTATGAAGGAAACACTGTTATATTTCTAAAATAAGTTCTTCGCCATTAATCCTGAGCTGGAACATAGATGATTATGATCAGAAACCTCCCTCATATGATTACGTTGGAAACTAATGAGTACATGGGCAAGCCTATAGGAAGGGAGGAGCTCCTACAGGTAATCAATCATAACAATAAATAAAAAGGCCTCGGGTCATTGATGGGGGTCTGACTGCCACCTTTATTGACTTAATTCTAAAGATGGAAAACCCTACCTCTTTCTTGGACTTTAGAACCATATCTTTATGAAATGCAATGTATAATATGTTTTATAAATTAATGGTTATGAGGCTCAAAACGATCATCACTAATTACATCTCTCTTGAACAATTAGCTTTTGTACAAGGAAGGAAAATCTAGGATGTTATTGGGGTGGCACGGGAATGCCTCCATTATATGAAGACTCGACAGGATAAGGTGAGTATGCTCAAAATTGATATGATTAAATCATTTGGTTGTCTGGATTGGGGTTTACTTTGACTGATCCTACATAAAATTGGTCTCTCTGTGCACAATCTGGATGCTTGATTGTATCACATCCACAGACATTTTTGTTTTAATCAATGGGATAATGACTAGTTTTTTCAAAGCACACCATGGCCTTAGACAGAGATGTGCATTATCCCCACTTCTCTTTATCCTAGCAATGGATCACCTGAGCTATTCGATTAAAGAGGTCAGGAAGTCTGGGTTGATATGTGGCATCAAGGCTTCCAACAAGGTCAGGGTGTCCCATATCATGTTCATTAGGGGAATTTTGAGGTCTAATATGGGCCTCCTAAGGAAATTATAAAATAATAGTGGAAATAATAAAAAAATATTTGATTACATCATCAAATTTTGGAGGGAAAAAAGAAAAAACTAATTTTTTAACTCGTATTTTCAACTTATCTCCCAAATTGTTTACTCAAATTTCGAGGGGAGTACTCGTTGGATGCAAAATTTAATTCCTCATCCAAGGAGTGCCCATGTTGCATACTTTTGAGGGATCCTACTACACAAAAAATGAGAAATACATGAAAAACATGATTTCAATCACGTTTTTTCATGTATTTCTCATTTTTTGTGTACCAAGGTCCATCAAAATTATGCAACATGGGTACTCCTTAGATGAGGAATTAAATTTTGCATCCAACGAGTACTTCTGCTTGAAATGTGAGTAAAAAATTTGGGATATAAGTTGAAAATACGAGATGATTTTATAATTTTATTATTTTTTTTATCTTTTTACCCTTTTAATTAAAAATTAGTGAATTATCCCCCACGGTTGACATCATCATCTTGAATCCTATTGGTTCTTCTAAAGTTTATTTTGGTTGTACATTTTTCTTAGGAGGCCCATTTTAGACCTCAAAACTCCCCTAATGATGTTCGTAAATGACTTATTATTTGGGGTCATGCCCTACAAAGATTATTGGTGGTATATTCATAATATTATTTTTACCTTTAGTAAGGCCTTGGGTATGAATATGAGAAAGGTTAAATTTGTTCTGATTTCGGAGGGCATTAAGAAATAATTTTGTAGGGTAATTGGAGAACTATTTGGGATCAAAAGGAGACCGTTGAGCGAGGGACTGCTATATTTAGGCCTCCACCTCAAAGAAAAAATTATAGGAGGGAAGATTGGGACTTGCTACTGAACAATTATAGTAAAAGAATAACTGGATGGGAAAATAAATGGTTGACCTTGGGTGGAAAATTGGTATTGGTACGAGCGGTTCTCAAGAGCATTTAGGTATACTGGATGTACCTTTTCTCTATCCCAACTGAAATATGCAACAAAATCAACACTCTTATGCCTCGTTTCATCTGGTCGGGGGCATCCAAGCATGGGAAGATCCATCTTGCCTAATAGAATGTGGTGGCGAGACTGACCACTTTTGGAGGATGTGGTATTCTTAATAGCCGCAATTTCAACCATGAGTTACTTGTTAAAATATTTTTCTGGGCTACTAACGAAGACGCGATCTGTAGAAAAATTATAAAGGATAATTATATGAAGGGATACTCTATCTCATCAAGGATTTCTAGGGGATTTTTTAGAATAGGAAATTCCTCCTTTTCATGGCACAACATTAATATGAACATACATTGGATGCTAAGTTCTATGAAATGGAAAATTGGTGAAGGAAACTTGGCGGTTGTTGGACTAGACATGGTATCTAGGTTTCAGGGCAATTACCCACTATAAGAAGATCTCATTTACACTCTTAGAACAAAGGGGATGACATGTTTTACACAACTTTCCGTGAACCATATCAACTCGCCTTATAGCCCCAGATGGAAGTAGGCAGCTACATTGGGACTTTTGAAAATATTTGCACTAGAATGGGATGTTTACATCACCAATCTATATAACTCAAAAGCAGTGATTGGGGCTGGGGACGACACTCTTCAATGGGTGAACACTTGGAAAAATGGCTTACCATCAATGAGAGGTATATACTCAAACCTGCCCATTCTTATTTTTAATATTCCTGTTTAGAATTGGTTCAATCAGTTATGGTCATGGGAAACCCCTTGCAAGATCATCTACTTTGCATGGCTGACAATAAATCACAGAATAATGACCTAGGACATGCTAAAGAAAAATTGTCTTATGGTCCTGGTATATGAATTTTTTGCCACCAACAAGAGGAGGAAATCACACCCCTATTTATTATATTCTCATTTGTATCAGAGGTATGGCACGAGGTATCAAAACTACTTAATTTAGATTGTCCATTGTTTTGCAGATGGATAAATGAACATAAGGAGTATTAGACTCTCCCTCTCTTTATTTACTGGGTGATTTGGAGAAGTAGGAATGAATGGTTGTTTGAAAATCATGTTCCCTCGGTGTGAAGGGATATTAGGAAGATTAATTCTTATTTCAATCAGACAGGGCATAAGAATAGTAGAACTAAATCTAGGAAGATATTTACAAGAACATCAAAGAGGGCTATCCATGGGGCTCATTTGATGGTGCATGCCAGAATAGATGCTGCAGATGTGGTGTTATCATTTCATTGGAGCTAGATCAATTCTACCACAATTGGTGGAACGAGGGAACAAGTACCAACAACAAAGCTAAGGTGATTTCCCTCTCGGGTATATCATCCTTTTCTTCCTGGCTAGGTTCAGACAGTATAGCCATAAATGGAGATGTTAAATGTATTATTGATTGGGTCAGGACTTATACTAATTTCTGGCCACCTATCCTCTCCAAGTGGATGGACCGTATTCATCTTTTGTATTCATCTTTCAGGTCAGTCAAGTTCAACCACATTTACATGGAACAAAACTAGATGAACGACCTATTGTCTAAAAGAGGAAACAAATCGAGGCAGGGCAAGATCTTCTATGAAGCCTACCAATGAAACTTCCATATGTACTCGGGAAGTATCGACTCTATTTAGGTTATCAATTTTATTTTTTGTATTTTTGACAAGACTTGGGTTGATAGGAAATGTTGGATACAAATTAGGCAATGCAGTTACATCGGAATGAGAATTCATGTATATCGAACTAGCTATATTATTTCCTTTTGATATTAATGTAGGATTATCTTAGGTAATCAATCTATGTTTTTTAGCTTTGTAAGAGATAATATGTAAGCCACTAATGGCGTTTTGACAGGGGAATTGTTTTTAATTTTGGTTTAAAATCGTCCTTGGAAATGGAGAACAAATTAGATATTCAAGTATAGAAAGAATAATGATGTAAAAAATGAACTATGTAATGTATTTTTATTAATGAAAAGGATCATCGTTTTTTTTTTTTTTTAATATAGCACTGGCAAGCCCCCAAAACAATCCCCATTGTCTTTATATTGTGATCACTCATTATGTGAGTTGGGTTGGTCTTTGGACGTCACAATTTCTGGCTTAATAAAGCCTGGGATTTCTAGCATACCAAACACATAGTCGTGAAGTTTGTGGGTTAGTTCTCTTCATTTGGAATTGAAAATTAGTGACTCTCGTGTTGAGAGTTACTCTGAGTCTCAAATCTAACTTCAAACAATCAAGTAGTAGAAGGGGGTGTGAAAATTAGTATGGTGTCCTTAATTCCTTCATGGCTAGGGGGAGAAGATTAATACTAAATTGGACTGGTAAATAGTGTATCTCACTCTGGTGGTGACCAATTGAGGCTTAATAGGTGCATCACGAGTTTTTCATACTTAATCATTGGCATAGGAGCCAACTTGTGGGTTCTGGTGGAAACAGGCTTGGCTGGAATTGACTGCCCACTAAAGCAGAGAGGCCCTCGAAGCCTAGGCTTGAGGTAGTTATTTATTATTAGAATCAGGGGCTTGGGGTGAAACAATCGATGCATAGTGCTAGAAACACCGAATTGGAGTGAATTGGAGTTGCGGTGAAAATGATGAGGCACGGGGTAGAACACTTAGAAGGATAAGTTTGCATAGTCAAGGGGTGAAGCACAAAAGAGTAACTAAAGCAATGGAAGGAGGAGATGTATAGGAGGTTGACCTTGACAAGGTGACAACCAATGATCCTCATCATTCAGCTAGTGAGGTTCTCCTTCCTACTTCCCTTGACATACTTCCTATTTCCACATACTGGAACCACAACTTAGAAAATCATTGTGCTCTAGGAGCAATTGAGTCATGACACACATGAGGATCAAAATGAAATAATCAATTTTGTTGAAGTGTTAACTTCAACTGCTCTACACACAGTCACCGCTTTCCATTTTTGTTTTGAAGAACTCTGTCAAACGATGCTTGTTATTTTTGATATACAGTCAATTCAAGTTAAAATCCTTATAGTCCTTTTGTTTGGGAAATAGAAGTTTAGTTTTGAACGTAGGAAAAGCTTTCAATTTGGTTTGAGGCCACATAGATGGCGGTCCCCACAAGCCACGACAACAGCGGTCCCATCTGCCAGCGCACAAGCATGTGGACCAATCAACGCTTTTCATGTTGGTTTGGTGCCAACGTTAGCATACCAGAACACAGACCCGAAAACATTTTATTAAATTGTCTCTAAAAATTTCACGTTACAAATGGGCTTGACGTCAGCACAACCATTTGTTACGCGAAATTTATTGAAATCCAGCTCATAAACTATTTGGAATCTACAGGCCCCATTTTTCGACAATTCACAGGTCGTTCGCGCGGAGTTTGGGTGTGGTGACGTCATGCAAGTTTGAGACGTGAAATTTTCAATTCAATTTAGTTTAATTTGCTAAAAAATCTAGGCGAACAGTTAATTTCATGTTTTGTTATATGTTTTGTTATATCGCATGGCTAAAGTCTTTTGACTTTGGCTTTGTAATGTTACACACAGATATGAACGTATATTATAAACTATATAGTTTATAATATATGTATATATATTTCTATAGTTTGTTTTTATTTGTTAAAAAGTTGCGCCATTGTATTATCGGCCCTGGGAGGCCTATATGATAGGTTTATGTGTGTTAGTTATATGTTTGATTAGTTAAAATATGTATTGCGCCACATATATAAATGACCTGAAGGCTAAATGAAAAGATATATGTAATGTAATACACAACAGTGTTGGTTTTAAAAAAGACAGAGTGTGTGCATTTTCTGTGAGAGAGACAGAGTGCATATTTTTTATAAGAAAGACGGAGAGTTATTGGCACTGCGTTTTTATAGCAATCTGTAATCCCTCAGAGGAGGAAGATAATTTTTTGTAATAGATTTTCAGTTAATGAAATAGAACCACAGTTTTTGAATCTCTCTCTATCAGTGAGCATTTTTTTTTAATTCTTTGTGTTTGAAAGAGAGCATTGTTATCTCAGTGTTTGTTCAGGAATTATCATAAATTCCAACATGGTATCATAGCTAGTCCAGGCTCTTTTAAGGTGTCAAAGAAGCTGAAAGAAGGATTTTTTGTTGCAGCAGTTTCTCCAGCAGTGTGAAGGCTCAGCAAAAATCCAAGGTATTTCTCAAAATAGAGTTTTTGTTACTGTTTGAAGATAGTCAGTTTATTTAAAAATCACAGTCAAGATTTAAAGCATAGTTCAGAGTGTTAGGCATGGCAGGAGCCAACAAAATCATGAGTATTGGAAATGCTCAGCTCCCATAGTTCAATGGGAAGAACTATGATTATTGGGAAATCACCATGAGAGCCCTGTTTGCCTCTCAAGACTTATGGGAGCTTGTTGAATATGGATTTTAAGAACCAATAGATGAAAAAGAGTTTAATTGCTTGACATAGGCAGAGAAGGATTTGTTGAAGAGCAATAGGAAGAAGGACTCAAAATTCCTCTTCTATCTCTATCAAGCAGTACATGAGAGTGTTTTTCCAATGATAGCAGTAGCTAAGAAATCCAAGGATGCATGGGATAATCTCAAGATAGCCTATCAAGGTATTGAGAAGGTGAAGAAAACAAAGCTACAATTGTTGAGGAGAGATTTTTAGACTCTGCATGAAAGAGTCTGATAACATAAACTCATTATTCACACATGTGATTGGGATGGTCACCCAGATAAGGTCTCATGGAGAAACACTTGAAGAAAGAAGAATTGTAGAGAAATTTTTGAGGAGCTTACCCTCAAGGTTTGATGTTATAGTCACAACCATAGAAGAGACAAAGGATCTCTCAAATTTTTCAGTTGATGAGCTTCATGCATCACTGATGACACATGAGCAAAGATTGGGTAGAAATAAAAACTCATCTTTGGAGCATGCCTTCAAGACCAAAATGTCCTTTGGAAGAGGAAGAAGTCAAGGTAGAGGGAATAACAGAGGAAAATTTAGAGGCAGAAGCCAAAACAGAGGAGGAAGAAACGACCCTGCAAATACTCAAGGAAGGGATAGTAATCAAAATCAAAACCAAGGCCAAAGCAGTAGCCAGCAAGGTGGACAAAAACATGCTCATGGATAAAGGTATGACAAATCCAATGTCCAGTGTCATTATTGTAAAAAATATGGGCATTATGCAAATGAATGTAGAAAGAAGTAGAATGACATGGGTAATAGACCTAGTGAAACTTTTACTAGAGAAAATATTAGCCAAGATAAAAAAAAATTAGCATGTAATATGGCTGAGGAAAAGAGTGAAGATTTATGGTTTCTAGATTAAGGATGTAGCAACCATATGATAGGAAACATTGCTATGTTTTCTATATTAGATGAAAATGTGAAGTCTCAAGTCACATTGGGAATAGATAGTAAGGTTTATGTCACAAGAAAAGGCATAGTAAATGTCTTGAAAAAGAAAGGAGAAAAGAAGAGCATACCAGGCATGAAATGTAATTTTTTAAGCATTGGGAAGCTCATTCAGAAGGGCTACAATGTTTTCTTTGAAAATTTTGTATGCACCATCATGGATAAACCACCAAGAAAACAATGTATTGCTGAAATAAGGATGACAAGGAACAGAATGTTCCCTCTCAGGATGAGGGCAGATTTGAAGAAAGGAAAAGAAATGGCAACAGTGACACAAGAGACTTTCCAAAGAGAAGCAAAAGATGAGAATTGTTTATGACATTTGAGATTTTGACATTTCAACTTTGGAGGTCTTAATTTGTTACATAGGACAGGAATGGTAAGAGGATTACCATTTATTGATAAACCAGACAGCCTGTGTGAAGGTTGTATCATGGGTAAACAACACAGAGAAAGTTTTCCATCAGGAAAAAGCATAAGGGCAAAGGCACCCTTAGAAAGTGTCCACTCAGATTTATGTGGACCAATGCAAACACCATCACTTGCAAGCAACCATTATATGTTGACTTTTACTGATGATTTCACAAGGAAAACTTGGGTTTTTTTCTTGAAATATAAAAGTGAAGTGTTTGAAAATTTTTGCAACTTTAAAGCACTTGTTGAGAACCAAAGTGGGCAGCGTATCAAGGTCTTAAGGACGAATAGAGGAGGTGAGTATATCTCTAAATAATTTCTGCATTTTTGCAGAGAAAATGGCATACACAAGAAATTTACAGCAAGGTACACACCGCAGCAAAATGGAGTTGCTGAAAGGAAAAATAGGACCATCATGGATATGGTAAGGAGTATGCTGAAGGCAAAACATTTTCCAAATGATTACTGGGCTGAAGCTGTACATTGTGTAGCATATGTACTAAATAGATGCCCAACAAAAGCAGTGACGAATAGAGTTCTGGATGAAGAATGGAGTGGGATAAAACAAGGAGTCAGCCACATGAAATTTTTTGGTTGTGTGGCTTATGCACACATTCCAGATCAGCTAAGGAAGAATTTGGACAGCAAGGGGGAGAAGTATATTTTTATTGGATACAGTGAGTAATCCAAAGCTTACAGGTTGTATAACCCATCCACCAAGAAATTTATTGTGAGCAGAGATGTTCAGTTCATTGAGGAAGAAGCTTGGGATGGAAGCATTAGGAAAACAATCAATGTAAAGAACTATTTGTCTCATGATTAAAATGAGGATGATATGGCTGAAATACATCCATCATTAGCACCACTACCTCCATCAACACAATGGTAGCAAGGGACACCACAATATGGAGTAAGAACACCCTTGAGAAGTAATGGGAGTGCTTCTCTAAGCACACCACAAGGAGCAGATTTGAGTGCTTCTTCAAGCACATGTACACCAAATGAAAGAGGAACAAGATTAAGAAATTTGAATGATATTTATGAGCAAGAGGCAGCAAATTAAGGTATGAACTCTTTATTTTCTTTATATTTTCATGTTGATGATCCTATTCATTTTGAAGAAGATATAAAATATAAGTAATGGATAGATGCTATGGATGAAGAAATTAATTCCATAGAGAGAAATAAAACAAGGGATTTGGTTGAACTCCCAAAAGGTAAGGAAGTCATTGGAGCGAAATGGGTCTACAAGACCAAAAGCAATGCTGAAGGTAAGATTGAAAGGCACAAGGCCAGACTTGTTGTCAAAGGATATAAGCAACAACATGGAAGATATTATGAGGAAACATTTGCACCGGTTGCAAGAATGGAAACAGTGGCACAGTGTTGTCTATAGCAGCACAACACAAATGGAAGGTTCATCAAATGGATGTAAAATCAACATTCCTAAATGGATTATTGATGGAATAGGTTTATGTTGAACAACCTCTAGGCTATGAGAAAAAGGGCCAAGAACACAAAGTTTGCAGATTGAAGAAAGCTCTTTATGGGCTGAAACAAGCACCAAGAGCGTGGTACAGTAGGATAGATTACTATCTATTGGAAAATGCATTTTCAAAGTGTGAAGGAGAACCCACATTATACATCAAGGAGAAATATGGTAAGATGCTGATTGTTGTTTTATATGTTGATGATGTGATCTTCAGAGGTAATGATGATTACCTCATTGAAAATTTTAAAAAGGTCATGAAAATTAATTTGAGATGACTCATATGGGCTTGCTGAAATACTTCTGAGGAATAGAAGTAGAGAAAAATGAAAATAAAATTTTTATTTCTCAAGCTAAATATGTAAATGAAGTTTTGGAAAGATTTAACATGCAAGATTGCAAGGCAGCAATTACACCCATAGTAATGGGATTAAAACTCAACAAAGAGGATAGCAGCAAGGATTTTGATCCTAGCTTGTACACGAGCATAGTTGACAACCTCATGTATTTGACTGCAACTAGGCCTGATATTATGCATGCTATTAGTTTAATTTCCAGATTCATGGAGACGCCAAAATAAGCACATTGGCAGGCAACAAAAAGAATTTTGAGGTATGTGAAAGGAACTAAAAGGTATGGTATTTTGTATACTACTTCAGAAAATTCCGAGTTAATTGGATACATTAACAACGATTGGGCTGGAAGTGTAGATGACCATAAAATTACATCTGGTTATGTTTTTCATATGGGTTCAGGAGCTATTTCATGGGCTTCTAAAAAGAATCCTATTGTAGCATTGTCTATAGCAGAGGCAGATTATGTGGTAGCTACAGTAGCAATATGTCAAGCAGTGTGGATGAGGAGAATGTTGAGAAGCTTATGTCAAGAACATGTAAAATGCAAAGTGATTTATTGTGACAATAGCTCAGCCATAGCATTGTCTAAGAATTCTATGTTTCACAAAAGAACAAAGCACATAGATGCTAAGTTTCACTACATCAGGGAGTTAGTAAACAATGGAGAAATTATTTTAAAACATTGTAGGACTCAGGAGCAATTTGCAGATATACTGACAAAACCATTAGGGTAGAAACGCTTTGAATATTTGAGGAAATGCATGGGTATGATAGATAACCTAGTATTTGACCTTAAGGGGGAGTGTTGAAGTGTTAACTTCAACTAATCTGCACACAATCGTCGCTTTCCATTTTTTTTTTGAAGAAATCTGTCAAACACCGCTTCTTATTTTTGATATACAGTCAATTCAAATTAAAATCCTTACAATCCTTTTGTTTGGGAAACAGAAGTTTAGTTTTGAACGCGGGAAAAGCTTTTGATTTGGTTTGAGGCCACGTAGATGGTGGTCCCCACAAGCCATGACAGCATCTGTCCCATCTGTCAGCGCACAAGCACGTGGACCAATCAACACTTTTCGCGTTGGTTTGGTGCTGACGTCATCATACTAGAAAACGAACTCGAAAGCATTTTATTAAATCTGCTCTAAATATTTTGCGTTACAAATGGGCCTGACGTCAACACAACCATTTGTTATGCGAACATTAGTGCAATCCAGCTCATAAACTATTTGGAATCCGTGGGCCCTAGTTCTCGACCAATCACAGGCCGCTCACACGGAGTTTGGGCGTGGTGACGTCATACGAGTTTGTGACGCAAAATTTTCAATTCAATTTAGTTTAATTTTCTTTTGAAATCCAGGCGAAGGGTTAATTTCGTGTTTTGTTATATCGCGCGACTAAAGTCTTTTGACTTTGGCTTTGTAATGTTACACACGGATATGAACGTATATTATAAACTATATAGTTTATAATATATGTATATATATTTCTATAGTTTGTTTTTATTTGTTAAAAAGTTGCGCCATTGTATTGTGGGCCCCGGGAGGCCTATATGATAGGTTTATGTATGTTAGTTATATGTTTTATTAGTTAAAATATGTATTGCGCCACATATATAAATGACCCAAAGGCTAAATGAAAATATATATGTAATATAATACACAACAGCGTTGGTTTCAAAAAATACAGAGTGTGTGCATTTTCTGTGAGAGAGACAGAGTGCATTTTTTTTATAAGAAAGATAGAGAGTTATTTGCACTGCATTTTTTTAGCAGTCTGTAATCCCTCAGAGGAGGAAGATAATTTTTTGTAATATATTTTCAGTTAATAAAATAGAACTACAGTTTGTGAATCTCGCAATTTTTTTTAATTCTCTGTGTTTGAAGGAGAGTATTATTCTCTCAGTCTTTGTTCTGGAATTATCATAAATTCCAACAAATTTTATGACCGATTTTCAACACAATCGATGGAGAATGTTAGATAGAGATGTGTCACTAGGCAGAGGCCAACATAGGCTAGCTGAGCACATGTAGCAACTTGAGGGACGCTTGACACATGTAGAGTTCCACATTCATGGAGATCTTAGGTGTCTAGATCTTCTAGGTAACAACCTTGGTCGTCGTCAAGTGCACTCATGGTTGTATGGTATGTGTATATCTTAGGGGTATTCTGGTCATATTGGTCTTTCAAGTTCTCAATATTAAGAAAGTTTCAACATTTTGCATATAGTTTTTGTGTTGTTCTTCTTGATAGTTTAAATCCAATAAGAGTGAAGTTGGAAGAACATAGTTGTATAAATGAACTCTTAGGCTTTTAACTGAGCCAAAAAAATATTAACACCCATATATAATATTGGGTGCATCTATGAACATAATTTCTATTTCAACACTCAATCACTATTATCTGCAAGAACACCTTGAGTTTATGATAAGTAAACTGCGATTTTCTTAAACATCTAATATTTCAAAATATTTTAAAAATATGCACTAGAATTATGTTTGGTTCTATTTAGTAAACACACTGTTGGGTCAATACAAATAAATAATGTCACAACTTACGCGGGTAGGAGAATCAAATGTTGTATCCAAAACATAATGTCACAACTTACACGGTTAGGAGAATCAAATGCTGTATCCAAAGCTATATGTTACTTCTCAACATAATTTTTTGGTGGTTAAGTCAGTGCTGCTATGTTAAAAGTGTTCATTATTGTTATAATTATAATTTGGAAAATTTCAAAGGACTATTAATCTAGGTGATTATTTCTCTACCTATCTTTTTCAAGTTTTGGATTTGCTCATTTTTAGGAGCATTTTCTTCACTTGCTGAGTTGTTTGGTGGCATTTTCTTCATTTTTAGGGTTGATTTGATTAATAAAATAATATTTATTTTGTGTTTATTTAAATACTAAAAATAATAGTCATATATGGCAGCTATCTGTCTTCTGAACCATGTTACAATGATGCTCAAAAGTTATTTAATTATTGAGAAACAATAAAAAACCATAAACATCCTAAAAACCTAACCCTAGAAAATCATTCAATCAGTCAATCATTAAACCTAAATCATTAGACGTGAACTCGACAATCACATGACTCTGCGTTATCAATCTTTGTCTAAATAGATTGCTCAACACACTAAATAGATTTGGAAACCACTAATCTCAATTAAAATTAATACAATACTTATCTTACTTCATTATTCAATCTCTTTAACGCAGAAGTGGAGTCGTCAACCCTAATTATCAAATACATCTTTCCCACGTCTGGTTGCATCCTCAATATTTTTTCTATCAACACTGCACATATAAAGAAAACAACCAACCGTGATCAAATACTGAGAAATCTTAAAGTATATAAATGAGAATAATTAATAACTTGAGGAAGGTGTTGCATACCTTTTTCCAGAAAACCAGTGGCACCTGTGATGAGCAAGTTCTTGTCCCTCAGAAAATCTACAATTCCAAGACCCGTGCATGCAGTAGTTGTATCGGTGCTCTCCATAATCTTCTCAGCAACTGCTGCCTCCTGTAATAATATTCTTTTGTTCAATGAAAATAAAGTGTCTGAGTCCATCTCTGGGCAACAAAATCGATGAAGTGTTCTTGATTTATTACCTCCCCGATGATTTACTAGTGCGGAGCACAAGATAGTCCTATTGATTGGGAGGAGCACTTCTGATTTATAATCCAAATAACTCTTAGACAAAAAGCCTGAATTGAGCTTAGGGTACAGAAATGTTTGTGATAGAGCCATTGTAGACAGACAGAATTTTACAAACAAATTAACACAATCTTAAAAAAAGGACTGAATCTATGTTAATGCTTTTCCAAACATCCTAGGACCAATCTAATATATATAGGAAACAAATAACCAACTTTCCATTGTGCAATAAATGAGCAGCACTGTATATGATGGTTTTTGTTGAATGCCCTCCCAAAATCCAAAATCCAATAGTGGGCTAAATATAACAACCCCGCTCATTTACTACGAGAAGACTTAGCGAGCCAGTTATTTTCAGACTTTGTCCACAGCAGATGACAGACTGACCTCCTAAGCAACTCACATTTCTTCGGTGAATATAAATCGATCATATCGGACTAATTGACAACGACCAATGAATGGATGAAGACTTCAAACAAAATTTATTAAAACTACAACCACTAACAACTAACTACAGTACATATTGATAATAACCAGTACAACAAAATAATTAAAGATAGTTGATACACGTTTCAATAATACAAACACATAACTAAAACAGTGGTTGATAGACACTCCATCTCGACCATAATATATAATCAAAATCAAATATGGTTAGCATATATTGACTAATTATACCAAATTTTCTTCATCAACATGCTCGTCATTACCCAACATAACATCGCCAAGATCTTTGGACTCACTGTTGCCACTCTCCCTTCCAAATATCTAGATGCTCCTCTCACGGATTCCTCCATCAAGCACACCTCCTAGAAAGAGCTGTTGGACAATATGGAAGCCAGACTCACCTCCTGGACCTTTCACACACTCAACATCGCTGGACGCCTTGTCCTCATCAAATCTGTCTTGCATTCTATGCCTTTATATCTCTTCTCTTCTCTTGCTACTCCTAAGTGGGTCCTCAAATCAATTCACAATCTTCAGAGATCCTTTCTCTAGGGCGGTAACAATGACAATAAAAAATGGGCGATAGTTAAATGGAAGGACGTCTGCACTCCAAAAGTCCAAGGCAGCCTCGAGCTGAGATATCCTGAGCACAACAATATTATCATGGGCGCTCCTATTTGGTGGAAGTGGGTTTCGAGCACTCACATGCCCTGGGCTCAGTTACGGGCCACCAAATATGCTGCAAATTAGCCCCGAGAGGACTTAATAAAATTCAATAAAGAGCCCAGAGGCTTCTTGATTTGGAAGGCTGCGAGTCAACATAAACACCTCATCCAAGCTCATAGCTTCTCATAAATTCTATTAGGAATGCAAGCCAGATTCTGGGAATATTCACGGCAACAATTTCCAAGAATCTCCTCTCTCTTCCATCGCCCCCTCTGGAGCACCACTTTGTAGATGAGAGAGAAGAATAATGTCAAGCACTTCTGGGCTCAAGAGGCAACTCAAGGATTTTAGAATTGGCTTCCGACGAACTATTGGCAAGAATAATGGCACAATGAAAAACACCTTGATATTGGAATGAATTAGAAAAAAGGAAAATCAGAATCCAAGAGGGACCAAATATTCTTCGTTGAGGCCACACTCTTAGTGGTAAATTCTCCACCAAGGAGGCATACCACATGCTTCAGCCTCCGGATCTTGGTCAATAGAACAATTTATGGATGAAGATCTGGAAAGCCAAACTCTGGCCTAAAGGCGCTACATTCCTTTGGCTGCTCAGCAAAAGACGTATCCTTACATGGGACAATCTCTTTAAACCTGAATTTGTGGGAACTTCTCGATGCCCACTCCGTCAAAATGATACCGAATCAATCGATCATCGTTTGGACCTATTCCCCCTATCTAACACCTTCTGGGATAGGATTGCAATTTTATGCAAAAGAACCAATAGAGCTTTGGGAAACATCATCCAAACACTCAATCACTGAAAAGAGGATCCTTTCTCGTGCGAGCTCCTAAATCACCTCTGGAAGCTCATTACTGGCCTTCTAACATGGAATCTCTGGAAGGAAAGGAACAATAGAATATTCAAAGACACTTCGGCTCCTCAGGAAATGATTTGGACCAAATTTTGCGGCTACCTGAAGGAAACTCTTGCCCTCACACATTGGGAAAATTCCAACTTACCGAAAACCACCGCTAAATGCCTCATTTGGAACAATTGGAGCTTGGGTCTCGCCCACCCCAATGAGATCTCCTCTCATCTCAACACTCTCTCCACCTTTTCGGAAGCTTGGTTGCCTCCCCTTGATGGTCTCTTCAAACTCAAATTCGACAGATCCTCGAAAGGCAATCCAGGGGATGCAGGCTTTGGAGGAATCTTCAGAGACTCTAAAGGTAATCCTCTGCACATCTTCTATGGGTCAATAGGATGGGATAGAAACAACTCTATGGAGTTTGAGGGCCTCATCCAAGGCATATCCATCTCCATCGAGTTGAATCTCTTCCCATTGGAAGTTGAAGGGGAATCACATATCATTATTCAAGGGGCCACTCTCCTCTTATTCAGAGCACTATTTGCAAAAGTTACCAATAGTTGGAGATTGGCAACTCGCTTCAAGAATTTGGAACATTGGTTGCAACATCACAAAGCCATTACTTTCCTCCATGTACGGGGAAAAGAAAACTTTGTAGCTGATTTCTTAGCCAACAAAGGTGTTGAATACAACCATATGCTCTATGTGGACTCCATGTCCTTCACCCTGGCTCACCCTTTCTACTTCCCTGGTACTGAAGACTCCCCTGGCATGAGCCCTGTACCCTGTGTTGCAGGCCCGTCTGCTGGAAAAAGAAGATACATGAAATCCACCATTCCTCACTCGCAACGTCCATTGCGGAAGACCAACAGTCTTCGTGTGAAGATGCCCACTACGGAAGAGACAAGTGTTTTGTTTATGCCTGCGAATGGCACATGACATAAGGATGAAGACACAGAGGTTTCGGTCATGACCTCCCCTCCTCTTTCTCCACCGATGGCCCCGCATATCCTCTCTACAGAAGAATAAGAGATCATGCGGAAGTATGGCTGCCAGATTGTGGAAGAAGACCCTGCTAAGAATGAAGTTGGCACAATATTTGACAGTTCCTCCTCAAGTTTCGTGGTCCTTTATATATATATATATAGATATATAGATAGATAGATAGATAGATAGATAGATAGATAGATAGATAGATAGATAGATATATATATATATATATCTACTTTATGTTGTATTTCTAGCTTACACTAGCATTTCGAGATTATCTAGTTAAACATGACTATCTCGGACTCTTTAAGGGTTGGTTTCCCCATCAAGGACAATCTCCAACTTATATTTTGGGGACATATTGGATATAAGGATAAATTTCTCAAACTCCTCCAAGCCATCCCTCTTATACAAATTTTATTGATGTTTTTATAGAATAATAGTCATAAAGTTATTATTATATATATATATATATATATATATATATATATATATATATATGTATATATATATATATATATATATATATATATATATATATATATATATATATATATATATATATATATATATATATATATATACCAATTATCATTTTCTACCATTCAAAATTAATGACATCATTTTCAATGTTTTGATATTAATAATGTATATTGATTAATTCTAATATTTTTAACTATCTGATAGTGTTTATCTCCTTATAATTGATAAATACTAATAAAATCATATAATTAGAAGTGATGGTTGATTTATAATAATCAACATTTTTTTACTATTTACAACTAATATGTCTCTTAACTAAATTAATGTACATACAATTCGAGTATTTTTAATGGTTAAGAGCATGTATTTCATCTTATATGACTTGGTTGTGACCTTAAAATTGAATAATAATAATAATACTAAAACACATTGATAACATGATAATAACTATCACAACTATAAAATTGGTTGTTGTCAACCATTTTCTAATGATTTCTATGAACTATATCAACAAGTTTTAATCATGTGGATTGTGTTCATCTACTTATATTTCTGAAATAATAATACAATCATATAACTAAAGATAGTGATGAATGCATAGCTTAATCACAACAAACCTTGTGATGTGGGATAAAAAGAAGCTCCTCTTTG